>JABWIB010000807.1:70603-97117 GCA_016617825.1 Platyplectrum ornatum | reverse complement strand
ATCACAGGCTTAGTCTGTCAATGAATTAGGATGTGTGTTTAAATTAGTCTACAAGTGTTATATTTACACTTGCAGACTTCCTATAGTAGTTGTAAAGCCGCGATTGGCTAGTCATTGACTAGCCAATCACGGGGATCAGGACCCCGGACATTAACCTGGATGGCTGCTGTCCCCCTGCGGCCGTCATTAAGGACTGGGTTAAAAGAAACCTCCTCAACGTTGCCTTTGTAAAAGTCATTGCACTTTTCTGCATCGATGAGCACACTATCGTACTGGTAGAGGCAGACACAGCTGGGCTTCACAGCAAAGGCTTTAGTAGGTATTTTGATGTGGGGAAGGGGCAACTCACTACTTGCTCAAACCCCCCATACCTTGAGTATGTAATAATTCCTGTTCATGTTTTCCATTGATTTATAAAACTTTGCATTCCGTTTTTCTATGCAGATGCTCCTTCTGAAGTGACTGTTTCAAATGGAGGCACATCTACTGCAGGTGCATTAAATGATGACTTAGATATATTTGGTCCAATGATTTCCAACCCTCTTCCTGCATCATCTGCAGCTCCAGCACAGGTAATTCTGTCACTGCCTAACTTTCTTTCTTAATTTAGTAAAACTGTATTTATTCTTTCAGAAGAAAGTTTCATTAAGTGTTGGGGCTTCTATATCTTGTAAGATTACTAANATGGGATGCTACATGGAATCTATCTTACAATCTCCTCCTTAGTTGTTACAGCCAAAGCAGCTGCCCTTCCCATCTACATTTTCACAGAAGCTGCATAATATTTCACTCTGGATGTCACCACATGAGACTGCTTAAAGAGCCACACAGGACTCCAGAGCCGTGGGTTGCAGACCCCTGACCTATAGGATCAGTGTAGATGTGTTTAAGAAATGAATACATGCATAAGTACATATAAACTGTTAATATTTGCTGGAAGAAGAAATCTAAAAATAGCTAAAAAAATTTTTATAAAAAATGCATCTACTAATTAAATAAAACTCTCAAGTGTATCTGTTGTAATGTCATCTTTACTTTGGTCACTGATAGATTACTACTTATGTAGTACTGGATAATATCAGCATTGTTATGCATGGTGGTAAGGCTTAAGCCAGTTATTTGCATCAAATCAAACCCAAATGCAGTATATTTTACCGCTCTCCTGGGAACAATGTTTGAATAGTGTGAGTCTCCCAGACATTCTGGGAGAGTATGCATCAACATATTTGAAATACCCAGAATAATACACATTAAGGTAAAATGTACGAACTAGAAAACTGATGTTTGTTCTATGCTATACTTAATGTGAATGCTTTTCATCTTGCCCCAATGCTATCATCTCCTATTGCCAGAGGAAATAAGTTGATAAATAGTGTACCTTGTGTTAAGCTACTTGCATCATTGTCAACATAAAGAAGACCTTTAGATGTCTCTAAGGGTATATGGTGACCATGAAATTAATTTGTGTGTACAATAGTGTTTATAGTAAAGTGCAATTGATAGTTACATTGTGAACGCAGAAAAAAATAAGAGCATTTCTTTGTCTTTAAGAAATTTATGGATGGAGGTGTGCAATTTGCAATACAATTATCATAGCTTGATCCATGGGATTTGTGTTTTATTAATTTTAAAATATTCTATTCTGTGCAGAGCAATCATTTTCAAGCAGTTACCAAAATCTTCAACACAATTCTGCTGAATGTAGGTCAAATATTAATTAACACTGACTTCTAGAATAGCGTTATACAATATATGGTGTTCAAGCTATTAAGTGGTGTATTCTTTAGACAGTACTGGAGAGAGTTTGCATATTGTCAAATTTATATGTAGATGTGAATGTGTAAAATACTAAGCAAAAAAATCTAATGTGTNCCAGTTCTTATATATTGGCTGTTATCATGTCTGGTGTATTTACCAAATAACTATTTAGAAAATATACCAGTGCTCTGAATGGTGAAATAAAATGTAAGTGTATCCTATCCTAAGCTCTTGATACCAAATTGTATATTTTAGCAAATTTTTATGTTCACACATTTATAATTTGTACTATAATGTGTGGCCGTTTTTAGCTACCTTTCAGGGGGCAGACATGTAAAATGGCTGCCAGCATATTACTTGGTCAATAGCTCCAGCCATCCACCAATCTGCATGCTGNCTGCCATGCACTACCCTGATAGAAGTCATTTAATCCCTTGCTATTATTTTCATACTCTGAATCCGTTCTATAATTATAATGGCTAGTTGTTTCCCGCGTTTATACTTGATGTAGTAGGTCAAATTTTAATTTGGTATGAAACTTTTATTATTTTCCTTTCTCTATAATATAAAGAGTTTATGTTCGATCTTGGTTTATGTCTGGATTTNGTTTTTTAGTGACTGACTTTTTTTGTTCTTAATTGATCCTAGTCCACTGTGAGAGAGAAAACTTTCATTCCCTATGATATACAGTTAGAGATGACAAATGTGCATATATTGTAGTATAATTTTTCTGTTTCCAACTATTATGGCTGGCAGTGGTTTTCTTTTCACAAACTATTACCCTGTCTGTAGCATAACTCAGGACACATGCAGTCTTCATTATATTAGTGTAATTTGTGTTTCTCAAACAACATAAATATAACTAATTAAATATTTTAACAGCCAGATACTGTGCAACAGACTTATTTATAAAATATTCAGATGTTATTAATAAACTATGGTAGCNAACACATGTTCATTGTAAGCTATATAGGTTTGATTTTTGCAGATGTGTTGGCGCTGTTAGTTTAGTATATTTGACTGACAGTCTACAGCCTCTTAACTCTCAAACTTGTTGTCAGTTCAAGTATTGCTGCATTTCTTTTTCCTCTTCAGTGCTCATGAACATTCTTGGTTTTCAAACACTGGGAGAGAGTGGAAATGCTGCTGTCAGCAAGAAGTGACAAACCAAGCAATCGGTAGACTATAAATGAGCATATATGTATGTAGAACAATCATTTCTAAGCTTTCTTTATCTNTTATGGCATTGTGATGCAAGAGCATTCAGGTTCCTAAAGTGTGTCCCTACTCACGGTCCTCTCTCCTGGTTTTACCTCATTCCTATTTTTCTCATTACAAGAAATTGTCCCAATATTTGTATTCTCTCCACATGTTGAACAACACGGAGCCACGATTTTAATTAATAGAATAATTTATCGTATTGTAGGATTTTTTTATGCACCATTTCATTCCCCATAGTAGCACCATAGTAGCACACAGGCGCCAACAGAGTCCACACATATATATTTTATTTAGTATCCTTTTTGAGAGGGGTGGACCTCTTTTNAGTGTGGATTGTTAGCTGCCAGTGTTCCATCAGCACAGAAAAGTTCTCTATCTTTTATATATATTTGTATAACTTGATGCCAATACCAAAGTGGATCTGGAAATGTACAGTTTTAGGCTTATTTTGAAGAACATGGCGTAATAAAAAAAAAATTTGGGTTGCAAATGCAATTTTACTGCATTCAGAAATACAAAAGTATACATAAGGATCTGTTATTAGTTCACTTCTATAGCCACACATCCATGTGACTTCTGATGTCTTTAATCCTGCCTTAATATTTAGGACCCATCAAACTCAAAATATCAGCAACTGGAAAGTCTGGGTGTGTACATTAGCAGACCTGTGCTTTGCATTGTAAGAACTGTCTGGTCAGTGGTCCAGATTGCTGGGCTTTTAAAGTGTAATATAAACATTATGTGCAGTTGCTCCTAATGGGCATGTTCATCATGCAAACATTTTTCATGTATACAGTTATGTTTGTTTATATGGTTGTTTATACTTGTATATCCAAGACGGCATAATAGTGATTTATCATTAAGTGGAAGAGCATTATCGCTCTTTATGGTACATGAGTATATGATTATAGCTGTTGTCTATATGATAACGGTGTANCATGTCTTCACACTGTACCTTCCCAGAACAAATGTGTTGTGTAATTTTGGTAAATCAAGTCTGATTGCACATTACTGCTGCGACTGCATGCATACATAGGGGTGTTTTGTGCAAGGAATGTGTTAACGGATGTAGTCCATGTACAGTACAGTCGTCTTTCCACAAGTGTTCCAATCTAGACCTAAACACAGACATACATTTACACTTACAGCATTACATTTGACACTTTACAACCTATACTATTTAACCTAGACACAAGGCTTACAGTTTGGTAATCCTGTTTATGATTCTATTTTTATATGGAATTTACATAATCCATGTCTGTGGACCAGATCCAGAGCTTGACCACTCAGCCTTTTAAGAGCTGGCCAACCTTAAGACCGTTTCATTTAAAATAGGGTCAGAATTGGGTAGTATGNGTCAATTGGGTAGTATACCTATATTGTCATCAAAAGGTACTTTCCAATCCCAGTGATCTAAAAATCTCCCCCTTATTCGGTCTAGATCTGGTCTTGTCTATATACGCAATATATCCAACTTGCATAAGGATTGAGAGCTGTAATTGAGCCAGGCAGAAATACACTCATAAGCATTTAAGTTGTGTGGGATTTGCTCTGGTTCAAGCCTGTGTTGTATTTTGTGTTGAATGGGGTGGAGCACAACCCAGCATTGTATTACTCGGGGAGGTGGCGGGTAGTCTTGCTTAACATGTACACAGAACATATTTATAAATGGGGATTAATTTGTGCATAAAGGGTATACATGATCAAAATATTGAATAACACGTCCTCTTCATGAGCTACATTAAAGTACAGGTGTGGCTGATATGAACATATAACAGCCCCTTATATGACCAACTGCCAATAACTGTTTTCAAATCGGACTTCTGTGTGAGACTATGACAGCATTATGACGAGCTTTGCTCCTAACATTTTTTGACTGTTTGTGTTTCCGGTGATTAGGAAGAAACTTCAAACTAAAATGCATAGCTATAATTGCTGCAGAATAACGTTAGCCGATGTAAGAAGTGCAATTAGCCGTGCCTTGTGATTTGGCTCTTGCAGGTTCTGCTTCGAATAACTAGTCCTCAGGGAACGGAGGGAAGGTTTGCACGAAAGCTGGATAGTTAGTAGACNATATCAATTTTCTGTGGTTGGCGTGGGAAGTCAAAAGGTTTTCTGTACAGTATATATTCAGTGGGAAAGCGCAGGTATAGGCCTGATTTAGAGTAACAAAAATGTGTATCTTTTAAACATTTGTCATTCTTTCGAAGTTTGTAGATGTAACCATGGGCAACATTTGATTCCCAGTGATAGAAATGTTTCTGCTTATTGTAATTATGCAATTATATGCACATGTTAATTGTTTGGGTTAGTATTTTATTGTGTATTGATGTACTAATGAAAGGACAAAAAAAACTTACTGTAAATCTTAAGGGTCACTGGTTCCAGAGATGCAGAAATCCAGCACTGTTACCCCGGAGTATAAAATAATTTCTATTTTTAGTATAGCTTCAAGCCTTTTATCGACATTGGTATTCATTTATTGATTAAATCAAATTATTTTCCAGCTCGGAGCGGGATAGAATAATTTTGTGCTTGCATACTATTTTGTACTTGCATTCATTACAATGTTTTAAACATAAATGAAATCAGTTTCCTGTTTTTACATTTTACATTTTTTTTTTCTTAAAGGTTACCTCCACAGCTACCGCAGCTTCCAGTGCACCACCTTCTTCGGGTGATCTAGATTTATTCACCGACCAAACGGCAAAATCGGAGGAAACGTCAAAAAAACCTTTGTCAAAAGACTCTATCTTGTCACTTTATGGCACAACAAATATGCAGCAGCAAAATACAACAGGTAAATATTGCTCAAGTAAATGCATATGTAATGCAATGTAAATTGTACTAGACAATAAAATATATTTTCAGGATTTTTTACCTAGTGAGTTTTAGTATATTTAATATGCTAAATGTTATTCATAATAAATACGACTTGTTTTCAAAGATTGTTGTTGAAGATGCTGAACGTATTTTGGTACTCCAAAATAATAATCATATTGTTCAAGCCAATTCAATTCGGGTGCACTCGCCCACTTGTGAGAATCAGTTCAGTAGTTTAAACTCGCTAATATGCTTGCTTTTTAAGACCACAGCTTCCCCTACAATGGGAAGACTTCTTTGTAAAAACACAAAAGCATTCCAAGTAGATGAAATCATTACCCAAATTTTGGGGTGCAGTGGTAAACAACCTTGTGTCTGAGTAAATACTCTACACATTTTATTGCGGGTATGGCTTCATCAGGGGCTGCTGTTTGAGAGATATTATGGTGATGGCATTTATCTTGTTCCCAAGACTTTTCTTTTCCTCTTCCTCCTTTGCTACATGTCCTCTTGATCCCGTACTCTGTCTTCTGTGCTTTTTCCAACCTTAACTACAATCCACTGGCACCTTTTGTCTTTATTTAAGCATGTGCTAATCACTACAATTCTGAAAAAACTAACTCTCCTTTAAATCTTTAAATTACCAACCCATTTCCCATATTATAGATATACATACATATATTTCAATGTATGTATATATCTATCTAGATAGATATGTTTGTGAGATTAATTAAAAGCAAAATGTTACTGAAGTATCTATACACAATAAAATAAAGAAGTCCTCTTTTTAACCTATTCCCTGCATATGGGATGCACTTCAGTGCGATTTTACCATGCTGCGAAGGGAACATCAAGCACTTTTTACAACTTCATTGCTGAAGCCCTGGATTTTGACTTTTTTCATACCCTATAAAGGTAGCCGTTTCAGCGTAGATACCCATAATGACAGTGATACAACTAATGCTAACATAAAATCAACGGTATTTTTGTTTTGGGTTTTTTTTAGTCACCCTGGCTACAAATATAGTACAGGAAAGTAGATTATTGATAACAAAGCCACCACCTGACCTTTCTTGGTTACTAAAAGCACACATGTATTTTAAATGACTGGAAGACCAGGTCTTTACTCTTTAAATGTCATTGAATCATTACTAAAGTGTCTTCACACAAGGAAAGACACATGTATTAAGAGTTGCTCTTCTGTAAAACTAGTATCAATGAACTGGATCCAAAGGTCTTTTTTGTGCTGAGTTAGTCCTCAGATGGCTAAATCAGTCGGCTGTCAAAATCCCTGTCTATATTGTATACTGTATTCGATAGAAGTCGATTGAGTTAGGAATGTACATGTAAAGATGGCTAAATTCTATGATTCATAACAGTAAATACACATTCCGCTAAACACCTGAACTTTAATTTTGTTGCAATATATTGCAGATGTTCTTTTTTTGGAATGTATTTCATTGTCCAGGAATTGAACAAGAACAGTGCTGTGAGGTACAAGTGCTAACCTCTGGGTCACCGTGCTGCTAGTTTAACTGTGTCACAGGGTACAGTTCTAAGCCAGTAAGGTGTATAAAGTGACTACATAAAATACAATTTTTGTTTTATAAACATGTCGAGAGTCTTTTTGACTAAAAAGAATAATTTCCTTAAATATTTTATTTTTACCTCTCTGCATTTCATTTCTGTAAAATGTAGGTATGTTTATGGGCTCCTCTCCAATGCAATACTCTACTCAGCCGACAACCAACTTCCAGGCCTTCCCCCCTATGGGTGTAGCTGTTCCTACAGCTACTGGAGTCATGGGTAATATGATGGGTTCAGCCATGCCTTCAATGGGACAGAACACTGGTATGATGATTGGCATGGGAATTCCAAATGGCTTTGCAGGAAATGCTCCAGCTGGAGTTATGGGACTCCCTTCTAATATGATGGCCCCTCAATCAGGGATGATTGGAAATATGGGAACACCTCCAAATAAATTCGGCATGCAGCAGAATCAACCCTCTCCTTGGAATATGTCACAGGTATTTAAAAATATATATATTAATAACTATTTAATAATCTTTCTCCCATTACATTGGCTTGTCAAGGCTCTAGGTATAAAGCTTGCTGTAGGAACAGTTTCTCAAGTAAGTTTGTGCCCCTGTACAGGACATTACCACAGCCATTGGTGCAGTACAATGTAGCGACAAATATATGGCAAATAACAAATTTTAAATTTTATCTCTATTGTTTACACTGCATTGGATTACTGGTTGGTAAACATTGCAACACTGTTAATTCAGTTATCTCTTACATAGATGTACATACGGTTTTCACTTATCAGGACTCTTTGAGTTATGTACCCACACTTCTTAGTTATTGGGTTACATTTGAAGGCTGACTGAACCACACAGGAAGAACTCGAGATGCAGCGGAAATTCAATTCTGACAGCAGCAGAAGCTTTATTAAAACATATTACTGCAGATCTTAGTGACTTGTCACAAATCATACCACCAGCTGCACTCTCTCCACATATATACGAGCATGGTGCCTTTATTTCGTATTCATTTGTATTTCTTACAACACAAAAGTATGAGTGTGTTTATATACACTGACTACACGTTAAAATCTTTTCTGTGAAGGTTTTTTCGTGGATGTCATCTGGGATCTTTTGCTGTGTTCCTTGCTGCTTGTGAATCTTATTCATGCAGTACTACAATCTGTGGGTGAAATGTGATAGTCTTGGGTAGCATCGCTGTCGTTTTTTTCTTACCAAGACACAAATGTGAAGTCTAATTAGTAATGAGCAGCTGGTGATGGCAAACTTTTTAATTAGTTTTAAATGCTGCCCACATGCAAATGCTCACGAACATAGCTTAAAGCTTTTTATCACTCAGATTTTAAAATGCATTATTTTATTCAAGGCTTTGTAGTAGCACAAGAGAAAATTAAATCCTTAGCTAGTTCCGTCTGCTTTTTGTTTTAAAGGGTTTTTTTTTTAAGCAACATTAAGTTCTATCTTTTCTCTCCACATACTCCTATACATACAAAGAAATCATTAAATGTTCTTTCCTCCTTAAATAATGTCCATGTACTTATTTAAGGATAAGTACATGGACAGATGGTTAAATAAACACAAATTTGTAAAGTGGTAAAATATTCTTAATGCAATCAAAGTTTAAACTGTAACTCAGTGTTCTAGGTGGCAATGACAGACACATTAAACAGCATAGGTATTTTCTTATGTATATGGAATTCTTTAGGGGTTCCTTAGCTGGCATATCCTGTACTCAAAGCACATCTAGGTACACCATTATATCACAAGCCCCAAAACGCAGGCTTTGTAGTAAACATAGAACCCCGTTCACATAGAGCTATATTACCCGGGCAGCTCAGTCAACTACCCGTGATGACTGAACTGCCCGGGTAGTACGGTCAGTGTGAAAGGTGCCTTTTAAACTACCCGGGCAATAAACAGGGTTTTTCCCTGCTCTGTACCGGGTAGGCTGTATTGTGTACGGCTCCTGCCCAAGTAATATTACCTGGGCAGGCAAAATAGTGCTGTGATTAGTATATAAATTGTCACATGGACGATGTATACACGCTGCTGCTCCACTCTGCGAGTAGAAGGGGGACTGTAGCTCCCGAGGCACAACACTGACGTATATACACATGGATGATGTATACATGCTGTATACGTCATCCACAGTATTATTAAAAAAAAAGTCAATAAAATAATTTGTTGTAGTAAATTTTTTTAACTTTTTTATTTTTACATTTTAATACATTTTTACATTTTTTCTTTTTATGTTTTAGTTCTTAATTTTTGATATTTGCTGTAATGCTTCTTTTTTTAAAATGTTTTGTTTTTATTTTATTTAACATCTATAATGACATTTTAACTGATGTTTTGGTGTGAATGGTGTTGATCAGTGTAGTTTGTAAATTACCAGGTCATTCAGCAGTGTGAACTGGGTTAGTGGTCAGCCATGGTTAATCTGGAGTGAAAAGCCGGACTTGATGTCAGCAGAGTGCACAAAATGTGTGGCACTCATGTAAATGTTTGCCTGTATTGGTGCCACATGGAAGAGAAACATTCTCTTATGAAATCTGGGTGTGTCCTCTTATTTTAGGTTTGTTTGTTTTTCCTACTTTTTGCCACTGTATTCTGTTATTTGGATAGTTAGACAAGAATTTTATTTTTATATCTGAATCAAACAAAGCAATGTATGAACAAAAAGTAAGCCAGCATGTGGTCATGTTCTCCCTTTGTGGTGAATACCTGGTACTATCTCTGAAGACTGCAAATTGAAGCAAGTTCAATCAATGATGAAGTCCTCCTTAGTGGATACTTTTATTACAAAGGAAGATTAAAAAAATAAATACATTTCTGGAAAAATCTAGATGCTTTGGCAGTGACCAGTTGGAAAGGTCTAAGCAAGGTGAACCAGGAATGGTGTCTGATAAATCTGTTGTCTCTGAGGAGATAGTGGCTTCACAAACTGAAGGGGATTATAACTCCAATATGGGTGAAAAACAGTTCAAATTAATATATAGATCACAAAATATTAGAGGTACTAAAGCTCTTATCCAAAACCAAATCCGAAACCAAAAAGTAAGATAAATAAGATCTATCCCTTCCACCCTGCATTTGTTAGTAGGTGGCATGAATCCCCCAAAGCGGATGCCAGAAGCTGGATGTCAAATTTTGCTCTGGGGGGCAAGAATATAATTTTTGTCTCATGTTAACAAAAAGTGGGCCTTTTCTGATCCAACAATAGGAAAATGCCTCATTTTGAAAACTTGACTATGGTCCATGCCTCCAACATGCTCAGATTCAAGGCAAGTAAATTATTCTGGTTCTGCACAACCAGAGATACGTATGCTTCTACTTGTGGATTTTCATAGTGGAGAATGTGTCTGGAGGCTACAGAACAGAGTCTTGGACCTCAGACGCCTCAACAACTTTTTAAGCTATGTGGAAAGAACTTCCTCGATTTTAAGAATGTTAAAACTCTTTCATTCTAGTTGAGGAGTGTGTAGCTTATAAAGCTACAATCACTAGATGGATAAGGATTTGTATCCTGGAGGCATATAGGCACAGAACTTAAAAGCTTATTCAACTACAGATATCTTTATTATTGGGCGGAGAAGGACTCTGCCTCTATTAGTGATCTGTGCAAAGCAACAGGGTGGATGTCCTGGCTTTGGCTAAGACAAAGGTTGGTGGGCTAGTCCTTTTGCACTGCTGTGTAACATATGTAAATACTTTATTTAATCGCACCCAGTGAAGTAACTACTTGGGTAAGTTCCAATGTTTTGTGTTAACATTGGAAGGCAGGGAAAATGCAGATTACCGGTCAATGTGACTTCCCTGGCTGTACTTATAAGCACCGCTGGTACGCTCTGCTAACATCAAGTCCTGCTTTTCACTCTGGGTCAGATGACATGAAACCCTCCGGTCAGAAGAGGCGTGTAAACTGAGCAACAACATAAGAGACACACTTCACAGAAGCCTCGACAGTGACCGAGCCCTACAGATCCACAGATCGGTATAGTGTGTGTCTTAAACACCCAGCCTGCAGCGTCACTTACGTGTAAAGGTGGTGTTTGTGGAGGCACTTCCCACCTCAATACTGTAAATAAAACCCTAAGGAACACTTGAGTTTTATTGTCTTTTTTAGTTTTTTTGTTTGTTTTTTTTGCTTTCTACTTTCCCTGTGAATAATAGACTGGTACACTTTGTTCTTTGAATGTTTAATAAGAATAATGATAGTGTACCAGACGCTCGGCAGTCTTATGGTATGCTGCTTATTCTTCTGGAACTTTGCTCAAAGTCTGGTAACGTACAGAATGGTGGTTGTCATGGCGATATCATAGGCGCTTCTGCTCTTGCCTGGATTTTGTTTTATTTAGAGTGTAATAAAAGGAATACATTATAGAATGCTATAAACTAGCACTGTTGATTTAATAAGGCTTTGGTCTTTTATTTTGTTTACATGGAAATGAACGTTGAGGTGAAAGCTTGTGTTTTTGCAGTCAAAGCCCTTTGTGACTGAGATTTAGCATAGAGTGACTGAAGCAATGCAGTGCCCTTGTGTGGCTGTACATTCATTATTATGAATGCTTTGCTAATTCCCCTTTGAGTATAATGTATATTGACACAAGCTTTTATCTAGGTTGCCATGTCTTCCTTATCTGCTCACTAAATGTAATTTAGAGTAGGAAATCTGCCATTTCTGGCCTAAATTGAATAGTTCTCTCTCTCAGATTAGGAATGCATTAACATTGATAAATCACACTAAAGGCTTCTATCACAAAGAGGTGAAATTGTATGATCATTAACTTCCAGATCATGGAAAAAGGCAATTCAGAGTGTGTACTGCCTAAAAGAATAACATGCTTCAAATGGCCCGTTTACAGCTCTTATCTTGCTTGTGTAAAATCTCCATTTATTCACATATAATAGACGTGTTTGATTGCACACTGCACAGATTTAGATCCGTCTGTTAATAGTATCTGAAGGGTATAAGGCAGCATCCAATCACTACAAGCTTTTCCATGTTTCTTTATACATATTTTATCACAAAATAACAAATATATACTACATTGTAAATGTATGTATGTAAAAAGAGAAGATACTTCATAATATCATTGTTTAATTCCAAAAAAGTCTCCTTTCCTTAGTGTCACAGCTGCCTGTGTTCTCTCCATACTCCTGAATGTATGACTGAAAACATGATTAATATCCAAACATTTCACTTGCGCAATGACTACTGTAATGAAAGCTTTCTTCTCAGTCCTGTTCTGTAACATGACATATCGTGTGTAATTTAGTGAAACTGGGAACGCAATCAATGGCTTAGGCTGCAGGAGACTGTAATTGCTGCACCAACACCCTCTATATAATAGGTTTCTAATATCTATAAGGAGAATTGTCACATTCCACATCAAATTCAAGGTGTCAGAATAATAGAGAAAAGAGCATATAGCATTACACCGGAGATGTAGTAAAAATAACAAAGCAAAAACTAATTAATGAATATATTTATATCCTACATATCCTTCTGCCTGGCTGAATCACTTATGTGAAAGTTTACAGTATATACTCATTGACCCGTTATTAGTTACATGTTTCTAGCAGAGCAATTAAGTAGGTGATTGGTTGGACAGCAAATTGCGCAAAATCTGTCTTATAATATTTAAATTAAAAGTTGATACGTATTTGTTAAATGTACATTCAGTATAAATTAGGCACATTAATAAAACCCAGCAAAATATTAAGATTTCCATGTGTTTGGTATTGTCTAGCCATTTATAGCACAAACATTTCACAAAATACCATTTTCCACAAATCTTCACACTGGCGTGTTTACATAGAGAAAAGGTATGGTTATTTGTAATTGTATTACAGCTTCTCAAAGCGTTTTTTTTTTCTTTTACCTAAATATCTTTTGAGGTTTAATCATTGAATTCAGACCAAACTCTTTTGTGCTTACAATAATTTTATTTCAGAATTCAGAGACAATCCTATACAATACTAGAATGAACGCTATGAAAACATTATGCAACAGGTTTTTCCTGGGTTTCCATGTAAACAAATTGTTGGTAATGAATCTAATTAGCCATGTGAATTTCTGAATATAAATAAGTTGTGGGTCTCTTCATCTGCAGATGTTGACACTCGCAACTTCATTGAATCTGGTTCTCAGGATTATTATTGGCTAATCCATTTACTTTGCTACTTAGTCTGTTTCAACCATTGATTGGAAGTGCAGATGGTAAAGTGTTTTATGCTAAAGTGAATCTCCCCTCTATTCTGTGCTTTTCTAGAGTGTATGTGGATACCACAGCGATTTGTACCTTCATGGCTTTTGTCAAAGCACTGTCCAATTTAGTCATATGCCATGTTAACAGCCATGGACAACATTACAGCAGCTGTTTGTGCTTATGTCTTATGTGGTGTGTGTTCTTATCCTTACAGATGAATCAACAAATGAGTGGAATGAGCCTGAATGGGGCAAGCAGCATGGTGGCTTTTGGTCAGCCTGCAAACACTGTTGGAGCTGGATGGTCTGGAAACACTGCTGGTCAGACTCTTAGTACACAGCTTTGGAAATGAGAACACCAACAAGACTTCATGATGAGGATCCATTTGACATTCCTTGCTTTAATGCACATCGTGCCCCTCTATTTTAAACTTGTATATATTATACTTTATCTCCCCATGTGAAAAAATGTTGGTTTAAATAGATTGAATCCGATGTGAAGTAGAAGGAAAACTTTGCATATCAGCTGTTTTTCATGACTTATAAATTTTTAACTAATGTTAATGAACAAAGGTGTGCGGGAGACGTTGGGGATTTGTTTTTCTGTGCTATGGTTTGATGATACAACATCTAAGGGTTATATCTAAGGGTATTGGGTATAATGTTAGTATTTTCAATTTTCTTAAAGTGTCATCTCATTATTCCCTTATTTATCCTGTGGTCCTTATGAAAATAAACTGTAGTTATTATGAAGTATCTTTAATCATGCAGATTGATTGTAAGTGTATTACTGAACATCATATTATTTGTCTGTGTCTTTGAATAGTCATTTATAGACAAATAGCACCATAACAAATGGCAACATAATGCTGGGTGGTAGGATAAGTGGTGCCTATGTTTAGCAGTGATGTAGTCATTCTCAGAGAAGCTACAGTATATTATCTAATGTACAGCGTTCCCTCTACATGGATTACACAACATGTTTCTTCTGAGANAAAAAGCTTATAACAGTGATTGTGTTTACATTTTTAAGGTGCCTAGTATTATTAAATTGTTTTCTCCCTTATATTACGCTATAAACCTACAGATTGTTTGTATTTAATGTGGCCTTTTGGGCTTTAGTTTATTACTCAATACTGACAAGAAAAATCTGTGTTCTGTACTTTTGTACGTGGAATGTTATGTATAATATCTTCAGTTTGGTAGGGCCAAAATCAATACACTTCCGAGTCCAATGCTGGCTGTGCTGCGTAGTGGAATATACCAGCAGTGTGGCAGAGTACATGTACGTTCAAAAAATGAACATGTTTTTGACTGTTTTGTAACCAAAAGCTTCAACTAAAAAGAAACATAATCAATGCAGGTTGAACAATGGCAACTTGTAGATCATCATCTCTTGTCCACAGTGGGCAATCCATCCTCCAGCACTCCACAACATTGCATTGGATGGTCATACCTCGATTTTAATTGTATCCTGAGGATGTTTGGGCTCGTTTGCTAGGTTTACTTTTTCTGTTCTGGTATGCCACACAAGAACCTATAACAAAATGATACAAAGCTGTTACATGAAAGAGTGACGTGCTGCTTTTAAACACAAACACACAAAATACCTAATCTAATCTAATAATCTAATCGTATACAGATCGGCCACAATATGTTTAAGGAACAAAGTTCATTGTTTTGTATGGTACCCTGTACAATCTGGCCCCAACAAAATGACCAGTTAATAGTTTAAGATCTAACCTGTCACAACCACACACAAACTGAACTACCTTAAAGGCTATTTGTGATCTTTCTTGAGGTAATTATTACAATTGTATTCTGTTTTTAATTGCCCTGATCTTATTCTTTTTGTCTGCTGATTTGTAATGGTATTCATTTTCATTATTTATTTTATGTCCAAAACCTGTGTTCATTTTACTTAAACATTCACATTAGGAAATATTTAGTTTTCATTGTGACTTTTCCTTTTAACTTGAAGCTTGTGCTTTTGTAGTGGGTCTGTATACAGGTAAGAAATCATGCCACACTTCCACATTGAAGAAATGACTTGATTCATATTTCAACTTGTATATTGTTCCACTGTCAATTTTAGAGCTATGAATTGGATGTAGTATAACTGAAAATGATGATTATGGTATCTATAAAAAAAATAAAAAAAATCTGATGTCGCACTGGAGTTATTACCTTTGTGCAATTGCTAGCTTTCGGCTCAAGTTCTTCTACTTTTGTAATTTGTTTTAAAAAATCCGATTCTTGCATTCCAGGCTGGGAACCTCTTCTTTTGAACACTGCTTTTGGGCTTGTTAGGATAACTTGAAGGCTCACCGCAAAGCCTATGGAGAGAATACAAAAAGAGACTGAAATGTGTCATTATTTAACAAATACCTTCAGTAAAATATCCTTAACAAACCGAAGTAGAGTAAAGTAGGGCATGTTTTTAGCATCCTATATATGCTACCCAGAGATAGGGATGGTTTCATATTAACTTACAGTAGGTCAAAATCATAATGTCTTGCTCATCAGACTAATTAGAATTGCTATTATCTCATGGAAGATGATATGACGTATATAACAATCTATTGTAGCGTTGCGTAAACTAAGAAATAGTCTACAAATAAATGGTAAGGAATTATAACTTTCTAACCTTAGAAGGTGTGCCTTAAATCTGTAAATTTACTAATTGATAAAATAGACATATTGAAATAGGACTTGCTGAAAGATAAATGTTCTCTGCTTGAGTATTTTCTTTTGTTATGCAAGAATATATATATTTTTATTTATTTATTTTTATTCATTTTTTTTAAGAGTATGCTGTCCCCCTAGGGACATTGATATTTTCAGGCTATGTTTATATGTGCAGTGGCTCTTAGATCTTTGACTTTCAAACCTTTTGGATGTAAGAAACAGAAGGACTTAATATAGAATTATTTTCCTTCTAGAAAGAATGTGAATGTTTTGATTTTAAAAAAAGAAAAAGCTTCATAATGAATAGATAATTTCCCACTTACTCAGGAGTATTAAGGTGATTGGCATAACATTATGTAGCAAAAATAAGTTTAGTTTGTCATATATCTGTGTTTAGTAGTAACAATAGGAAAGTACACATTGTTTAGTGACTGTGTACCTGTCTCAGATTTTCATGCATGTGCTTTGTGAGCCTATATTCAGGTTTTCTTATATTCAGATGTACAGATTTCTTTTAGTTCTATACAGAGAAGAAATGTATTATGTATTTATATGGACTTGGAGTGAATATTCCCTTGTTCTGTTCAATTAGCATATATTAGGAAAAGATTAGCTGAACTGCAGTCTGAATCCACCCAATGTTACCATACTGAAAATCAAAATATAAGAACAAACTCTAGCTTACTATAATTATACTTCATAGATAAATAGCTTCATTTAATGTACAATGCATTTTTCCATCTTGTGTTTTAATAATTCATCTTAAATCTATTTCTTATTTAAAAAAAAAATACACTGATTTACACCACATGGCATCATAGACACTAGATACACTTAAATATTGAATTCATTATATTGTTTTCTATAAGTATATGTGCTGGCTTTTTATTCTGGGTCTTTTTGATGTGGAAGTCAGGATTGTTTGGGTATGTTACAATGCTTTCTGGCAAAAAAAAAAAAAAATTGAACTGGGGATCTGGTACTTGGATCTGAGATATTCAATCCTTACGCCACTCTTTATTCGGATGTCTTGTTCTAATTGCCTAGTTTACTATTTATTAGAATAGCCCAGATAACAAAATAATGCATACCCTTGGTGTGTTTCATGAAATAATCCATTATAGAGTGTATATTATGGCAAGTGTAGGTCTGTGTGTCCTGACCCTCATATTTTTTTTTTGAGAGGTCTTTCTGTTGTAGAAAGAGTAGAAACACAATATATATAATGTTACATCTCAAGTGCTTAATAAAGAAATACACAACAAAGGAAATACTACACATTGAAAATCAAGAGTTCAAGAAGGGCACATTGTCTACCATAAAAAGGATACCCTTGCCCCACTATCCTTTGGCGGTCTCTCATGTATCCCCAGACCCAGTGATTGCCCAGATGCGTAGACATCCTACTGTCTCTTCACTGTACCATCCCAGTATCATTCCTGTGACCCTCACTCACATTCTCCTTTCAAGCCTGAGATTTGCTGACCCCCGGCCCCCACATTAAATTCAGGGATAACTTTGAGGCCTGGCTCCCCTACTTTGTCTACCTACAATAATACTCTGTGCCTTCAACTTCCCCATCTATAACCCTTCAAACCCAGCACCCATAAACTTCTCTTTTTGACCTCTTCTATTGGACTCCATCACTGGACACTGCCCACAACCATGGCCACTCCCTTGATTTTTTTTTCTTCACCCCCCCTGCACCCTGCCTGACTTCTCTGTCTGTTTTTTTTCCTCTTTCCGTCCACCACCTTGTTTCTTTTTCCTTCACCCTCTGCTCTCTCCTCCCCTAAACATTATTATCCAAAAAAACCTCACCTTAAAAGTTGAGTTCTCCATCCTCATTCTCCTAGGCCTCTTGGCTACCTTTGACATAGTCGATCGTGCTCTTTTACTCCAATCTCTTCACTCCCTAAGACTCACAAGCTCTGTCCATTCAAGGCTCCTTGACTCCTCACATTACTTCACTGCCCCCACAAATGCGCTCTCTACCAATCCTGCCACTTTCTCCTCCGCAACATTGCTTTTATCCATCTCTTCCTCACCACTAAAGCCACCAAGATGCTCACTTACTCTTGTCATCTCACCTCCAGATCCTTCTCTGTGGCCTCCCAATAACTCACTTATTTCCCCTACAATTCATACATTATGCAGCAGCTAGACTCGCTGACCCATCGCACCATCTTTCCACTCTGAATCTCTACACTGGCTTCCTATCCCCTAAAGAATTCTCTTCAAACTCCTCATGACCTACAAAGCTCCCTACCTCTACTTGCTTATCTACGTCTACACACCATCCCATCCCTTATGCTGATGACACCTGCCTTGCATCCCAGCGTGTCACCACCTCTCACACACACATTTAGGACTTCACCTCAGCTGCCCCCCTCCACTGGAGTGGCTACTGTAACCTATTATGCTATCTACCACCCTCCAAACCTTTAAACGCTCAATCAAAATCCACTTCTTCAGACTAGCCTTCACCTAATCTCTCTATCCTCTACCACTCATCCTAATGTCTTGCTTTTGCATGTAAGCTCTCACATGTAAATCCCCATCCTCCAGTTATCTGCCTCAACATGCCCCATCTCCTCCTCCGACCATGATATATAATATAAATATGTAGATCTATAAATAATGTATGTGTATACGCACACCAATATCCAGTGAAACGCTCATGGCCTAATTGTATAAATGTACCATTTCTTAAATACAAAATACAAATGTTAATTTTGCTTGAGCCTAGACCCGGCCCATTGTATTTAGTAACATCTAATAAATTTAAAAACGGTACTCCATAATATGCCAACATTGTTTATCTTTTCTATATTGCAAATTTTCTTTGCTGTCGATGTGCCCATTATGATTGCCCTACAATAAAGACCACCCATTTTGTAGATAAAAAATCTATACGGTGAATGTATTTTTTAAATACATTTTGTATTTATAGTCAAAACCTATACGATGGAACCCAGCCCAAATGATTTACTCTATATGATGTATAAAATTTACTGAAACAGTCAAAGTTTCTATGTATGATAAAAAGATCACTTTTGAGAAACTGTCTTTTCGGACAGACGTCCATGTACACAATTCCTGATTGTATGGAATTTTTATATCCTGGTACAAGTTGATTTTTAAGAACAATAATTGTTTTGTGCTTCTATGTTTTTTTTTTTGTGGATATTTTTGTTTAATGGTATTAGTAGAAATAAAGTTCTCATCATATTCTGTTCACTTCCCCTTTATGGTTTTACAGAACATATATTCTGATAGAAAATAAATGCTTTGATTCAATAAGTTAGGGACAGAATGTAATATTTTTATGCCTCCACTTTGTGTTATGTTAGCAATACACCAATAGTGCTTTTACTTATTCAATCTTGTTTTACTGAATGTCTTTTTTTTTGAAGGCTGCACTCTCAAAGGTTGAAGGTTACAGATGGCTTTTAGCGCCATTACTATGTTTCTGTATGCATACAGAAATCATCACGCCAGTGTATACATGTTTTATATAAATCTAAGCTCTAAACTTAAATGCCATACAATTATTTTATTAAATTTTTTATTATAATATCGGATAATAGAATGGGCAATCTTGTTTGTTTAAGCCTGATATTAAGCTGCACAGATGCATTGACCAAGCATATTCCTAAAAATGAATCTTGTTGTAGAATGAAAAGTATTAGAGTGGGGGAGTTCAGTCACGTACAGATTTTGTAGCTATATTCAGTTGTAATCATGCAACTAATTATAAATTACACGTATTTGTTAATCAAAATGAGAAACTTTATAATGGTGAGTCTGTTTTCTGTTATATTTTTTACACTTGTTTTATTGCATTTCTGTATACATTTTTCTTTGTTTTATTATGTATTATACAAAATGATATCGCCTATGGGGTTTATTATTTTTAAATGGTATTTTTGAATGTTCAATTTGTTTTTAGTGGTCAGTATGTTTTATCCACCTGTATCTCTCAATCATCACAAAATTAAAAATACCATGTCATTCTGATTATATTTGGCCATCACTATTGCTAGGATACTTTCTGTTTGTAGTAGCATATTTGTATGTTAATCCATTTTAGTTTACATAAGCCTCATTGATTTATGGGCCTATAAGGTTCTTGAACTTCAATTTCAAGGCCTATAGGTCATTTCAATGTAGAAAATAAAAATCTATGTCTGTTCCTAGCTGGGACTCGACAAAATAAACTGGTGTGTGTTCTTGGGGAAGACCTGCAAAAAGCTTTTTCTTGCTCAGTGAAAGTTAGTGTTAAGATATGACAGGTGTGAAAGATAAACGTACATTTCTGTCAAATGGGTTTTTCAAAATTATAGAGCAAGTAATCTTCATGCAGTTTAGTTAAATGTAATTGTTCCTATAGAAAATTTTGTCCTGTGTTCTATGCCATAGTCATAAGTTGTCGGTCATAAAATGTAATGGCAATTTTCTATATATCCGAGATCCACCATGAGCCTAGTATTCACAAAATTTAATAAAATATATAATCTTGTATAATCTTGCTAAATAAAATCCATTGCGCTGCCTGCCTGACTTGTGGAACAAGTAGAACAGTTTGAAGTTTAGAGTCCCTCAGGACACAACTGGCTGAAACTCCTTGGTTCTCAAATGATCCCTAAGGCTCCTCCAGCCCTCTATGAATTATTAAGTTACATTAGTATTTTCTTCTGCATTACAGATGCTTCTTGGTCTTTCCGCTCTGTGCAGCTCACTGCAGTGTTGACACACAATAGTTACACTACTGGGAGCAAGTCATAAAACAGATTCCCTGGCCCAATGCGGAAGAGTTATTAGTGACAGCAATGCATGTGTTCATGCACCAGCACGAGAACAGGGGACTTAGAGAGGCTGCCCACAGAATCTGGGTGTCCATCCTCATCCCCCTCACACCCCAACAATACCAAAGCGAAACCTCTCCCCCATATCAATTCATGTAATAGTAAAATATTTTTACTATTACATTTTTAGAGATGTAATGGAGCATCACAATGTAAAGCATGGAAAACATTAAGCTGTGTGTTTTATTATTTTTTATTATATAATTTTTTATTAATTACACTTTAAAAAACTCAATAGCCTTTGTAAGGCTGTGTTTACCTCTGGTGATTTTATGTCACTTCTGTGATAAAGGTGACATAAGGACTCTGGGAGTTTTTATTGTTTGGCAGGCAGGTTTCAACTAAGCGACATTTTCAAGTAAATTACCCTTTCTCACCCATACTCTCAGGGCCGATTAAATGATTTTTTTTTCTGAGAAAATCATTATACAATAGCTATCTGAAAAGCTTGAATGTGGCAAGTCTTTAACAGCCAGGACTTATGGATTGTTAATGTCTTGCCATTTCTAGAAACATCCAATTGCTTGGGCTTTAATAATTCCTGCACACTTGAAATAAATCATTTCTACACTCCTCATCAATCATTCCTTACTCACTTATAGTGTAACAATAGGCCAACACAGTCACTTGCCAGTTCAGTGATGGCTCTTGGACAATGTCTAATTTGCTGGTTCTGAGTAGCTTTATTCATTATGTTCATTAGTGTCTCAGTATTTCATTTCTGAATCTAAGGCATGAAATGATGTATTCGATTCACTTTCACCCTGAAATTTAAATGAAATAAAACAGGCCTGGATTCTGACAAGCAGATAAAATTACCTGTATTTCTGCTGTAGTTATTCACAATTACTTTTGGCCAGTCTTGAGAAACTGAATTATTTCCAGCAGTTGCTTAGTATTACATTTACTGTATTACCCTGAAGCATGACACTATATATATATATATATATATATATATATATATATATATATATATAATTTTTTTATTTTTTATTTTTTTTTAATTATTTTAAATACTTCTGATAGTGAAAGAATAGAGAGACAGAGATAAGATTAAATTATCAATTATGAGAAAAATGTATAGATATGCAAAATAGATGGATATGAGATACATAGGGAATAGAGGAAGACGAGAGAGAAACAAGGAGAAAAGGCCAGTTCACAACAGCTGGAAAGGAATTGTCTTCCAGATTTACTTCCCTAGGAAAATTTAATAGGGAATTAAGGCTTCTGGGGAAGCTGTTGTTGCATTATCAGCATTGCTGATTTTGTTTGTGACTATTATGTGTATACATAGAGTCAACATAGAGTCTCCTGGCAGCCTGAGTTGGAGAGAAAGCTTAACTTTACACTTTAAGATTGATGAGATCAATTTTGAAGCATTTCTGCCTTCAACTACTAGGGATGTATGTCAGTGATTTCCCTCTAAGCCAAGAATTTAGAGCACCATCCATCTACAGCATCCATTGTCATCACATTGTATAACCCCAGGATAAACCTTATTTTTCATCCAAGTCTCTCTATACAGTATTTTAATATATAAAAACATGAGTAACTGAAAAATGAACCATTTCTATAGTATGATTAACATACATCTAAAACAAAGACAAATATATATATAGTTCATGCAATGTATCGCAGACTAAACATTCTCTGGGTCTTGAGGCAATTCAGAACCTCGGCCAGTTCCTGTTGAAGAAATACATCATCTAATATTAGGAGCTCTTGCTTCACGTAAATTACATTTCATGTGCATAAAGCAGGTCCCTGGGATAAGGAAATCACATTTATATCTTCACTTTGAAGAAATTGTGCTGAGGTGCAGAAGGGAAATGGATAGCCTGCATATCTTATAGCCAACAAACACTTTCATCATACTTACAGTAATATTCTTAATGCATTTACAGTGGTAACAATACATTATAGTACTGTTTTACATTAGCAAAAGATCATTTGCAAACCTCAAATCTAACTTTCCATCTATAGTACTAGAACATAAAGAAACATTTTATTACTCTGTGGCCTACTGAGTTGCATCAAAAATAACGTTTTATTAATGAAATAATAGAATTATATTAAACCAGCTGCTCCGTGTACTTCATTTGTTGTTAGTGCTGTTTAGTTGTGTATGTAAATGACAAGGTGGGTGACACTCAGGATTACTGATGTCTTGCTTAGTATACTTTAAGAGGGACTAACTACCCATACTCAAAGCACTGAAAATTCAGCCAGAGTGGCTGAATTAAGGTCTGAGTGGGTCAGAAAGTATTGTGTTTGGTTAGCACATGTATAGGGGCAGAAGAAGACCAACACAGGACACAGCAAGAGGAGGCATAGAAGGAAAGGACTTGTGCAGCTGCTCCCGCTCACCTCTGGAGTCAGGATATAACCCAATGCGTATATATTAACCATTGCCATAAAAAGTGTAGAAGAGAGCCAGAAGGTAGAAAGATTCCTATTTGTTCATTGATGTTCCTAGAAATGGACAGGTCACATTTTTCTATTAGGGATTCATTGGCCTTTCAGTTAAAATCACAGAAGTTCTTGTCAGTTTATAAAATATTTATCCAATTTGTACTTGCTGCTTTTTGTTAAAGCCCCATGGTATAAATAGAAAAATATACTATTATAGGTTGAATATTCAGCAGGTTTGCATGAATTGTTTCATGGTCAGTCAAGGATAAAGAACAGACTACCTACAATGCATGGAACACAGTAATGAAATTTAGATGAATATGATTACATTTCTTAATTACTTAGTAGTATTTCTGCATAATATATCATCAGTAAATATATATCTTAGTCATTAGAAATTTAAAATATATGGCAAACTTTTTATATATTAGCTGCCATTTAAGTCTCTCATAGAAAAGTTTTCTATTTTCACTACTTGTTTCCATGTATTTACTTTTCAGCTAGAAGTATCAAGATATGTCAATCTCAAGGATCCATATTTACAGCTGAATGGTATATATATAGAGAGAGAGAGAGAGAGAGACAAATAATTGCAATTTACAATTTGCATCTTACCTGCCATGTCGATGGCAAAAGGTCTGTCTGCCCTCCATCCTGTATACCAGCCTACTACCTTTCCATTTTCTACCACTGGCCGTTCATATCGACGTCCACCTACAAGGCCCACTGGCCACACTGAAACCTTCTGAGTAGTACGCATCTGTACAAAGAACAGAGATATAGAGCTTAAAACAGGTAAGGTAAAAAAAAAAAAACAAAAACTGATTTTGCATATTGTTTAAACTATGTACCAGGTTTAGGTCAAATAAAGATATAAAAGAGTACAATACATGTTTTTATATCTATTACTTTTGCTTTCAACACAGATCACCAATGATCCAATCCAAGTAAGATAAAAGATCACCAACTGATCCAGTCCAGGTAGGATAAAAGAACTAGTCCATACACATTTAATCCAGCTTCAATTACATTCATACAATCATAATATTTTCAGACACCATACAGCAGAACTTGTTCCTGTTACCCTTCTTTAGATGAAAGCTAAAATCTAGTTAAAAACCCCTGGTACCAGAAGAATTCCATGCCTGTGTGCATTTGCAAATTTCTAATGTTGAGGATCTGCCTTCTATACACACTAGGGTAAATCAGATCTGTCCCAGATATATACTTTGCCTCTGGGTTAAAATAAAATTGCTTAAGGATGTATTTATGTGAATTGAAATTCAAACCTAGAAATATGGATGTTATTTAATATAATATGCTGGATCAAAAATAGCACTCATAAACAAAAACATATGTACATAAAACATGTGATGTTCCCCAGCAATTTCCTTATGTAATCCAAATTCTCATTCAGCAGATATGTGGGAAATAAGAAAATATAATGGTGCAGAATGTTGTGTACCTGGGGTATATTGTTACTTCTTTCTAACTTCTAAATATACATATAGCATATACTCGTTAAAAGGCCACCTCCTATATTGTTTAGTAGTATTTACTCATCCATGGGTCATAAAATAGAGAGAGAGGTAAGAAATCAATAGCCTTCATAATAAGGGTAAGGAAGATATCACATTAAGCCACATTATAATCTTATTTTTATATCCACTCTGAAAGTTTTGTACTCTTATTCTCTGGTTATACATAATCACTGCACACATGCACTGGGATTAAACATTTTAGAAAGCACATGTCCAAGAGAAATAAAATATATATTTTCATTCCTATAAAATGTTTGATTAGAGATATGTAAATGATCAAGCTCCTGTAATATTCATAACTATTCATTAATATATAATGCAGTTCCTACATTCTTTGTGGATAGCAGATGCTACATGTAGTAAGACTATAGGCATGGCTCACCTTGTAATCATACCCCCAGGGCAATGTTGCCACCTGCACAGGAATTGCCAAGGCAATGTAATAGCTGCACATGCTCAGCTGGATATAGAGCCTGATGAGTGGTGTAGCAATTATAGGTGAGAAGGAAACTGTTCCACTAATCCTATTACTGCTCAGGCTCCTGACAGTTGTTGTAAATCGTGTGTTGTTTCTGGATTCTCTCGTATTGTGATTTGCCTAAATAATTTATTTGTGATACCAATATGTTTCAGCAGAGTGTGTATGGATTATGTGGATTAATACAATCTTACAGTAACTGCTATCTATCCTCCAACATGTCACTTATGTTTGTTTCTTCATTATTCATTTTGTATTGGAAAAAAGTACCTGGGCCAAATGATTTATACATTTGTATCAGTGTTGTAGAAAAATATTGTCTATATGTCTATTACTTTTTCTTTCACTGTCTTTTCATACCTCCTGACTGTCCCTATTTTAGAGGGACAGTTCTGATTTCAGGGACTATCCCATTGTTCCGCCCATCCAGGAACAAAGCTGGCAGTTGTTTTGTTTTATTACTTAAAAGTAATAATATTCCAGACTGCAACTGCCGCGTGCAAATGGGGGTCTGGGCATACCAGACATTGACACCTTCACCTCCGCAGTACATTTCCGTTATGTTGCGGACTGGATGCTTCGCTGCTCTGTGTACACCAATAGTGCCCTGGAGGAAGAACAATTTTCTCCTTTCTTCCCTTACTTGCCCACGCTCTCTCCTACCCCCCCCCCCCCCCCCGTCCAATGTGCTTCTACATGCTACACGTCGGACCTGGCAACGTATCAACCTTCGCCTTAAACGCAATACACAACACTCTCCTTACGCTCCCGTCTGGGGCAACTCAGCTTTTCCACCTAGCTTAGAATGTCCGACCTTCCTGCAATGGAGAAACAAGGGGATTGTCTCGATCCGAGATGTCTTTGACCCCGGGGGCTTCTTGATGGACTTCCAAACGCTATGCCTCACTTACGCTCTGCCAAACACAAATTTCTTTATGTTCCTACAAATCCGGCACTATATCCAATC
>JABWIB010000807.1:33039-60875 GCA_016617825.1 Platyplectrum ornatum | reverse complement strand
TTCTCATGGCAGAGCTAGACACACCCATGGGTGGAGCTACACACAGGACACACCCCTTTGGTGGTACAAGTTACACCCCTTTTGTGCAGCGCTTGTTACAATCTCCCTAAAATCCATTTGCAAAAGTAGGCAACCCTGATATATATTCATTTTCACAGTGGAATTATTTCATGTGTATATGTTGGCAGCACATAAATGGATAGATAGATAGATAGATAGATAGATAGATAGATAGATAGATAGATAGATAGCTTAGTAAATCTAGCCCCAGGAGTCTTTAGTGCTTTGCCTTATGGTTCATGGACACTGTCTTTTAACAGGTGGCTGCCTTATGTAAACCTTGCTCCACCAAACACATTATCTAGCTGCTTCTGAAAGCCTGTTGATTCCCATAAATTGACAATAAAGCATGCTCTTTTTTTCTGTTAGAACTGCTTAATTTGGATTTCTATTTAGATAATTACATCATGAAAACGATTTTCCATAGGCTTTATAAAATGATTATATGGAATATTTATCTTAATACATTTTACAAAATGCATCTTTCACAATTATTGATTTCCCTGTGACACCAATAATCTCTCTTGTGTATTTGAAATGAAACACAGTGTATCTAAAAGTGATAATGGGATATAAGAATCCATGTTTGACATTGACTTTGAAATAGTTTATGTTTTATGTTTATGTATAGAAATATCTCCCAATGAAGGCTGTGTTAGCGAAATGGCGAGGCAGCTGTAAGGGGTGGAAGTGCTCTCTTCCCTGTATTTTAATTGTTTGACTTGTTACTAATTATTTTTACTTATCCACCATACATGCAATCAAAGTTATCTGTACATACTGAAATAAGAACATATTCATTTTCATTTTACGGGACTTAATTGTGAAACAGGTATTTGTGGTGCAAAATGTAAATGTAATTACTGAGAGTGGGTGTGAAATGTGTAATTGTGAAGGTATGACAGATACACATACCTCATTTATTGGTACCAGAATTCCCATTGACATAATATATTATTTGGAGTTTGTAGTAGTTTCGTCATTTTACCAGTTTCCATTAGTAAAGTCATACAGTGGCATAAATCAACCTTCTATAGATTTTTTTTTTATTGTGTGTACTATTTATTTGTAGCTATATTGATTGTTTTTTATTGATCTACTACATAAAATATCTTCAAAGGAAACCATCAGTCTCAAATGTTCCTGGAAATCCTATCAGTGGGAGTTGAATAAACACTCCAAACTGTGTTTTATGCTGAAAACTATACGCAGGTTATACAAAGAGGCAGCATACCTCCCATACACAATTCTTTTATGCTAGCTACACATTCACAGCTCTGAGCTTTTTACATTCCCAAATCCATTTCTTTTCAATAAAAAAGGATTCTTATAACATCAAGGATCTGAGGCAATGCACAGTTAATGTCTAACAAAGGTAAAGGAAAGTCCTTAAGGGTAATACATTCTGTACAAAACACTGAGTCCCATAGGTCATTTATTGATGGAATTAAACTGGCATGGGTTGTGGGCAATGCTCAGCTATATACCGCATGAACATCATTCTCAATGCCTTCTAATGCTATAATATCCTCTACACATTTAACATTTTTTTTAATACAATATTCTGCAAATCACACTAGCAGGTATTTTACGTTTCATTATCCTTAGATCACCCCACCTATTTTATAGGTCATCTGAGGGTTCACCAGAATCATCAGCCATCTATTATGAATTGTACAATGAAATCCAGTGGCTCTATGCATTTTATTATTTCAGTACCAAACAAAGATTTCTGAACTAGGGTAAAAGAAGGATGTAACTTATTAACGTTACAGTGGTGAGATAGTATACTGTCACAGCTATCACACTAATGGCGAATCACTGAACATAAACAAATGACATCATGTGTGTTGTAAAGTAAAAATGTTCCAGCACACTGCTTTAAATAGTAGCTAACCTACCATGCCATCTGTAAAACAATATGGTGAAACATTGGTTACACATATTTGCAAATATAGGACAAGACACCTGCTAGTTTCAAGGATTGTCCTAACTCTGAGATGAGCATCCCGATATTGAATCATGCATCTTATGTGTTTTTAACTTGAGAGCTAACTCATTAATGAATAAATTCCCTTTACAAATGCCGGTCTCAGACATGCTGTAGGGACATGGAGCAGTTAAATTATTTCTAGGGGGTTATGCTGTAAGGATATAGCTACATAACAATTACTGGTCAGAACATTACAGAGTTTACAACCTGCATGATCTCTCCGCATAACAAACATTCAAACATCTGAGTGTAATGACGCATCAGCCGTGTCTAACAACCTTTACCCATTAGTAATACAAAGCCTCAAGACGCAAATATATGAGCACAGATATGGTTTTAGACTTGAGGCTTTATATCTGCCAAAGTCACGTGAACTCACCCTCCCTTTATGCCTTTAGAGTTCACAGCACAATTGCCCTAACATGAAAAACTCATTGCAGAAAAAGAAAAACTAGTTATATGAAATAGGCGCCCCCAGCAAACAGAAGAGAAATCATATTTATGCCAGTTGTCAAACATTTCTTCCAATGTATATAGTGAGTGATCCGAAACTCAATCCAGCTGAATACAGGAACCAAGTGACCCCATTATCCATATCCAAGGCCCCAGTATACATAGATAATCTATCTGCAACCCAAATCTCAAATAAAAGGAGTTCCCCAAACAAACCCCATATAACCTAAAGCCTATCCTAAATTCCTCCAAAAAAAACCTGGAAGTGACCTCAATATATACCAGGGCTGCCAAAATATCTGGGAGACTCCCAGACAGTGCTGCTTCTATACTCTATGGCTCCCAGTGTGATCAGTCAAAAAGCAATGTATCGCTGCCAGAGAGGATCATGGAAGTGTCATCCTATAGCGGCAGCACTTTTTACAGCTGATCTGTCTTCCGATCAACTCTAGTGAGAGTTACACACAGGCTTATACTTCCCTGAAATAACCCCCTTTGAAGAGCTTAAAAACAGCACTGCTCCCAGATTTCTTACTGATGTCAAAGCTCGCCCACCTGTGGTGAAAGTATGAAGTTTCCATCCTGGGGGCGTGGCCTCTGCCCCATCCCCTTTCTGTGGCTTTTGGTTTCTCCTGGGAAGGGGAAACCAGAAATCAGCAGCCCTAAAATACACAGCTTTATCCTGTGACCTATCAAAAAAAACCTCCAAAAGTGACCACAGTATACACATTATCCCGTGACCAGAAATGCCCCTGTACTCATAAGTGATCCCAAACAATGCACAGAACCTTAGAGGCACCCAAAATACATAGCATAACCTTATAACACAAACAATAAGTAAGTAACCCAAATAAACACCTTAACCCACATCCCCAGGACTCACTTACAATTTAAGGAACTCTATGACTTCAAATACATCCATGGGCATGACCTACAAACAACCACTTTAGAGACCCTCCAATGTACATTACCTTATGTATAGGGAGCTATCCCCAAACAACTGTCTGAACCAGGGACCCCCAATAAATGCTGTGTTACCTTATGATCTTCCAAACAACCCATACACATTGTATTTCCCTACTCCCAGAACCCAGAAGGCACCCTAATAAACACAAGTATTTTAATAATTTAACTTTTCACATATTTTATTATTATCAGTAAATGACACAACAGTAATAGGTCATGAATTCACGTCAGGCTGTGAAAGTATAATTGAGTATCTCAAGACTCCTTTTATTTCTGGTAGACTCAATTGTGTTTCACATTTGGCAGAATCATAGTTTCCCCTTGTTATATAAATGTACAAATGTTCATGTTTTGCTGAAGATTTTCAATTACCTTTATTATATTTTTTCCTTGTAAATAACATTTTCCAGCTCAGCTAGATGTAGATCCCAGTTCCCTTTATTCCACTATCACACTTATTATCTCTTACTTGTCGTCTAGTCATTCCATGCCCAGTGAAAATCTTTCTGTATTATCTTCTCACTATCCCTGTCTACAGTCCTCTTCTTCAGGAGGCTTCTGGGGCTGTTCTTCAGTTTAGCTTTACGTTACATATAAAATCTCGTGTTTAGTTTCTATTTGTGTGTTGTTGCATGCATAGTATTTACAGTATATACAGAACCCCAATATATCTAATAGATGCTACAATGCTGGGAAAATGGTGAAACTGTGAAGATTATAAAAGCACCACTTGTACTAGGAGACTCATAACTGTCAGATATACTGGATCATAAATCATAAATAAATAATAAACATAATGATGGACCTGCTGGACATATGTTACGTGTGTAAATCTGCAACGGGTAGAATCAGCAACATAAAAGCCTATTAACAAACCACATCTGTACATTTTCACTCTGTTATCTGTTATTACAAACTATTACAGTGACGAAAATAATCAGCAACTTCCAGTAGTGTTGTCAAAAATAAAGTTTGTAAAATAGTTTGTTTGGGGATTTGTTTTTAGAATATTATCACTGAAATAAGAGCAGCCACCTTCCTCCAAATCACTTGCACTGCCCCTGATTTTATTTTTATGTGACACTTACTGCCCATTATTATATACTTAGCCTACTCCCATTAATGGTGCCCTGTCCAATTATTGCATTGTTGACTTATTGATTCGTTCAGATGTGCAGCATTGTGATAACACTTAGGTCGTCCTTCGCCACTTATTATAAAGACATCCAATAACACTGTTGTACAGGAAGGGAAAAAAGAAGATGGTATTGGGGAAGGGAATGAGAACCTTTATACCCATAGGGCCAGATTCAGTTTTTCACTCTCATGACTTTTACACTCTCATGGGCAAAACCATGTTGAATTGCAGGGGAGGTAAATTTAATTAGTTGCAATCAGCAAGTGACAGCTGATGTTTCCTATCCCAAGTCTAATAACAGTGTAACAGTAATGCTGGTCAGTATCTGTGTGCAACATGCAACAATAAAGTATTCTCCATGTATGCAAACACTGACATTCATTTTACCCCCCCCCCCCTGCAATTCAACATGGTTTTGCCCATGAGAGTGTAAGTCATGAGAGTGAAAAGCTGAATCCAGCCCATAGTGCCTAAATATTTTAGCATGAAAATATATATCTTCTTAATTAGGTTTCTCTACGCTATGACCTTGATTATATATTATGTATTCCCTTTTTGCACATGTTGCTGTCAATTCAGCGCTTTATACCTTTCTACCTTCTTTGTATCATTTTGAATTTTCAGAAGGGAAATTTTCTAAATGGCAATTCCTTAAAAATGTGAATGTAAAATATATTGCATGTAGTAAGTTCTAGCTGTAAGAAATATTGAAAGAATAGACAATGATATATGTCATAAGTATATATTAATATATAGTGTTTGGTGAGGTATACCTTCACATACTGTAAAAGGGACATAATTCATTCATTCTAATTCCACCTTAAAGGACACAAAATAATTTCAATTATTTACATCCACAAATTCCAAATCTTTTAATAAAACTCACAGACTTATGTCATTCTTGACAGATGCTTGACACATAAAACTGGTTTTTGCATATTCATGCCATCAACCATTACTGGTACCTGTCATTTATTTGGAGAACAAAAACTACGCTTAGTGGCCAAATTATCCTGGGACCTGGCAAATGATATGCAGACTCTTCTCAAGCAATAACCTTTGAATTAGCATCTGTCAGACATCATTGGTTGAAAACATAAATGTTTTATTGACTAAATAGAGGACTCGTATAAAACACCTGCCATTAGCTATATGAAGCAAATAAGGTCAGTAAAAGTCAGTATGCTTTGTGTGCACATGGTTGGATAGACTTTGGTCTTTATGCACCTTTTGGAATTGGACTGTTTGCCCCCCTGTTATGAGGTCATGCTCTGTCACTCATAAAAGAATAGATCTTTTAATAGAACCCTTATGAAATGAAAAAAATATTATGTAAAGACTTTCTTTAAGAATAGGACTTNCATGTGCAATTCTATATAAGGAAACATCGTTTATTTAGAAATTTGCCTGGAATCAGCAAATAACACATTTCTAATTTGTATTCTGTCTACCACATATCCTAAGGGAAAACATTTCCATTTTCATTGAATTTATGTCCAAATAAATGCATCTATCTTTTCTTCTGCATTGAGGTTTTTCTTAATATATGATACAAGTGAAGAATATGCAGAACAACAGCAGAGGTATGCAGATGTAGGGCAATGGGATCCCCTTAGATATCTCCAGACTCAACACTGTTAATTATGATATGCAACATTTTAGTAACAAGGGGCCAGATCCAAACTTAAGCAAAAGCATCATTTGTTGAACCGAATGGGAAATTGCGAATGTCTATTCCCATTCCCAATGTGGGGATACCACTTGGATGTGAATCTGCACAGGAGAACCTACCTTAAGACTAACGCACTGCTTTAACTTAAAAGCAAGGCAGCCCTTACTGTACAATTTACACTTACCCTTGTCCCTCTGGATACTTTGTATATGCACACACCCAATGAGTATAGTGTATGTAATTTACACAGTGCACACAGAATGTGTGTTGGCCACCAAATCCCATAAAAAAATGAGATTTGGTGGTAAGAAGATATACAAGATAGACTCCAACCTGACTATGCACAAAATAACATTTTCTGCTCTTGACCGTTATCACCTTTTTAGATCGATTTGGTTTGACAGACCGGAAATGAAACTGCAGAATGACGTCTCTTTTTACTGTTTAGGATCTATTTGTCCTGTTAATTTCCATAGTTCTGGTGTCCTTCCCCCTTTCTTTCTATCTTTCCTACTCTCCTGGTGTGTGCCAGTCTGACCTGTACAACTGTTTGTTGATGTACCTATTATAGGGGTATATTTACTAAGCGGTGAGTTTGCAGTGAGATTGAAAAGTTGAAATTGAGAGCTTGAATCTGATTGGCTGCTATGGGCAAAATCCCCATTTTCCAATCTTACTACAATGTCACTGCTTAGTAAATATACACCATAGTGTTTGTTTGCTGACTCACTTGCTCCTTGTACCTATACTATTTCATGCTGTTGCTGATGTGAACAAGCACAAAAAGAACTTTCATAGTAATGCTTGGTGGCTGTTAAAATAGATCCCAAAAAATTCTACATTGTCTGACCCACATGACCTTAGTTGTATGCAAAGATCAAACCCCTGTGGGAGAAACGCGTAAGAGGCCACCCTGCAAACACACCCTGACCTTGCTTTGGACCACATTTCAGAACGCTGTCACCGGTGATTATTCTAACCGCAACCTCAGACATATTAAGATTGCAGACAATACTACATTCGGAGAAGCCGATCAGCTCAGTACAAGAGCTGAATAATCAGGGGAGAGCAGCTACCTGGAGCCTGCTGGGAATGATCATGGAGCTCGCGGCAACCCGCCGCTCAAGCCCCCTAAGTAGGTGCAATCTCTGTTTGACTCACAGTCTGCCCAGGACACCGCTCGAGTCTGCTATCACCTACCATTGCCTTTGACATCTGTCTCCACACCTCAGGTTAGCACGCCTCCATCTAAACCTCAGCAGACAAGTGTATATGACTACAAAGAGCACAGGAGCTGCCTGTACCTTTAATTTGCGGTATCTACAACATTACCACATGGAATTATAATAGTGCTGCACTATTTTTTATTGTTCATTTTTTATATATTTTTTTTACTTTTTATTCTCAGAACTTTCTTGCCTCTGCTAGATGGTGAACTCTTTTTTTCAACTGGTCAAATATTGGCAAGGGCAAGCACAGCTATTAATTACAGGTGTACAATAACTTTCCTGCAAAAAACCAATAGGTCCATAGGGTGTACATATAGGAAGTCTTAGTAAAATTGTATATGGCAGTATATTTTCATTTGTTGCATGTCACATTGTGTTTTACCTATTTACTTATTTTCAAATAAATTCTACAAAAAACCTTGAATATATAGCGCTCCATTTCTTTTCCTTTTCTTGTATGCAAAGAGCCTGCAGCTTCAGCCACAGAAGTTAAATGGGGGTTTAAATTATTGCATTTGCAGCATTGAAATGCTTATTTACAATGCCAGAATACCGGTACTAGTCTAGCATTTTTAAATAATTATATTTATTAATTTATTTTAAACAATGAGAACATATAATTTATTAATAGTTAAATAGCATATCCATTTTTTTTACTCTTAAAAATGATCATTTTCACATGGAAACTGACCTGCGTCTATAACTTACACCATCTCTCAGATAATGTCAGCATATGGCAGATAGGAGTAAATAAAAAAAAATATATTGCAGGGAATTTTAGTTTATATTATTTTGTGTGTCTGTTTTGAAGTAACAAAAAATTGAATAACACTTTATGTTTATATAATAATTGTAATTACAGCAATATGTCTGAATTGCATTATTAGCTTTCATTATGTATCATTAATATATACTGTATATGTATCAATAGCTTCATCATGCAGTAATCTAAAGAATGACCTTTTACCTCACATTTACTACTAAGAGTAACTTTGTCACAGAAAAAAATAGCCCATTGTCATGATGATGGATGTCGACATCAGAACAGTAAACTCAGACAACCATTTTTATTGCTGGAATAATTTAATTTTACTTGACATTGATGAATTTAGATACAGGGGATACATGTGTGCTTGACTTCTGTTGGGTAACCCTTGAAGCAAAGTTTTGTCTTAGCTGTACAAATGGAGAGTTCTGTAAATCTAATACTAATGTAACATAGAGGATCAATAAACTAGAACAAAAAAATGGTTGCTCACGAAACCACCTTGTTAGATATGTTTTGAGGTATTTAGTGTATCAGTCCTTTATTTTTTTCATGTAATTTTTGAATATTTTATTACAGTTACTATGTTTCCAGATTTTTACATTACTCTGTCTCTGCCAATTTAGTATCAGAAATGCCTAATTATTTTATATGACACAGGCTTAATAGTGTGTGAGAAAACATGGTTGTGTGCTTCTTTCAGTGCACTAATGTTTATTGTGACACTTTACTCTACTACAACAGCTCGCACTCATTTTATCTCACACCCATACTTTTAATGGTGTCTGGAAGGTACTGACTTTAAGCTATATACATACTAAGGCCTACATTTACTAAGCAGTGAGATTGAAAAGTGGGGATGTTACCTATAGCAACCAATCAGATTCAAGCTCACATTCTCCAGTGTGTAAAAATAAACTGAGAGCTTGAATCGGATTGGTTGCTATGGGCAGTTTTCCACGTCTGAGTGTGGGTCACATACTAAGTATCCAGTAAGCAGAGTTATTGCTTATTGCAAGCAGCTGTTTTTGAAAGACAGATATAGTAGAGCATTCCACCTATCAGCATTGTAAAATATTAATAAATCATAATGTAAGTTATTGTACATATGTTACGCAACTCACCGAACCCTAGAATTAGGTAGTTGGGTATAAGATTCCTTTACTATACTCTTACCATGCCACTGCCCCACATATTTATTTTTAATATTATTCTGTGTCCAGTCTATCTATATAGTAAAATGCATGGCTTACTAAAAGACGTATGGATTTAGTTCTGCCGACTTGTTATAAATATTAAAGAACTCTGAATTGGTACTTTCAGAGAGTATGGTATAGATCAGAAATGTTTCACTGCAATGTCTTTATGGGATTTAATAACCAATTATTTTTGGTTATTCTGCACTGATCATAACTTGACCCCTATTGACATAAACATCACTGCATGTCTGGAGAAAATGATCAGATAATATATTTTCTCCTCTCAGAATAGAAAATAGGGATTTTATTTTCAGGTTGTGACATACAATTCCTGATAGCTAGAAAAAATTTGTACTACGGTAGAAGATCAATTATTTAGTTGCACTTTTTGGTTGATTTCTAGAAGTTTATAAATGAATAAATCCTTTGATGGTTGAACTACAAGATAACATGCAGCTTTAAAACTTGGAACAAGTCTTACCAGTCCCTGGTCATGTCCAGATATTGCCTATATTCTCTGCTTCGGTATTGGGGTCAATATTGGACACACTACATACTTATTACAATCATTTTTGTACACAACAACTAAACATTCTGGTTTGTATTGCCATATACTACTGTATATGTCTGCTTGGCAATTATGAGTTTTACATGATACATACACTTTTGAATAAAAAAAAACCAAAAATGCCAGTATAGCATACCAGTGTATACCAACCCGCTTCAAGCACTGATCCAATGTATCCAAAATGAGTGTAAAATAAATCTGAATAAGTCTATAAAAAGTTAATAAATAAGTCTGTAAAAACAACAAAACCAAAAACCACAAAAATGTCACTCTAAAAGAAAAAATGATACTTCATAAAATCCAAATCAATGTAGTCACTATCGGTTTTTTGGTTCCATGTAAATATGAATCCAAATAATACACAGACATTATAAAACCACAAAATACTTTAAAAAACCAACTCCTAGATGTATCTAGCAAGGAACAAGGTGGTAAGGTGAGAAGATCGCCATGAGAGTCGTGGTTTATGTTCCGCATGAGATGCCAGCAGCTGAGACAACCACACTCCAGTGACTTATATCTTGTGGGTCTTACATAGAAAGTGACGGCAGATAAGAGCCACATGGCCCATCCAGTCTGCCCCATTGTGTATTTAAAATTATACCAACCCAAATTTAATCGCTATTTTGTGTGAGACTCAGAATACCCTTATATTTATCCCAAGCATGCTTAAACTGTTTTGTAGTATTAGCCTCCACCACTTCTGATGGGAGGCTATTCCACTTATCCACTACCCTTTCAGTGAAATAATTCTTTCGCACATTTCCCCTGAACCTACCACCCTCCAGTTTATACGCATGCCCTCGCGTTCTATTACACCTCTTTCTTAGAAAAATGCCCCCCCCCCCTGCACCTGGTGACATCCCTTGATATATGTGAAAGCTGCTATCATATCACCCCTCTCTCTTCTCTGCTCCAAGCTGTACATATTTAGTTGTTCTAGTCTTTCTATATAGTTTTTGTTGGTCATACCATGTACTATTTTGGTGGCTCTTCTTTGCACTTTCTCTAATGTATTTATGTCCTTCTGGAGATATGGCCTCCAGAACTGAACACAGTATTCTAGGTGAGGCCGCACCAGTGCCCTATAGTGCTCCTCCTTGTTATACTAACTATATTAAAATTAGAGATGAGCGGGTCCGGATTCTTGGCGATCCGAGTGCCAAGCCGAGCGGCTCGGCACTCTCCCGCCCGTTCGCGACGTCGCTGACGTCGAACGCTAGCACCGCTGCGTCAGATTTATGATGTCGGATCTTTTTTTTTTTCTTCCTGAGGACGCTGAGGACGCATCTGAAAGGCAGGTAAGAAGGGGGACATGGGGGGAGGCTGGTATAAAGGTGGACATTGGGGGGGTGAAGGCAGGTAAGAAGGGGGGCATGGGGGGATGAAGGCAGGTAAGAAGGGGGACATGGAGGGGTGAAGGCAGGTAAGAAGGGGGACATGAGTGGAAATGAGTGGAAACTAATGTAATTGAGGTCTATAATACTTTAGGGACCAAAAAAGGCCCAAATTCTGCGGTTTTAGCCATTTTTAGCATTTTTTGCAAAAAAATCCAGATCCAAAACCAAAACCCACAAGGGCGGTTTTGGCAAAACACATCCAGATCCAAAACACGAAGGGAGATCCAGATCCAAAACCAAAACCCACAAGGGCGGTTTTGGCAAAACACATCCAGATCCAAAACACGAAGGGAGATCCAGATCCAAAACCAAAACCAAAACCAAAAAAAATGCCCGGCGCACATCTCTAATTAAAATTGTGCACCCCTGCCAGAGCTTGCCCCACTAGACTACACTAATAAGATGTCAATTTCCTATTTTATTATTGTCTTCATCATTTTGTCTACAATTGTCTTCTTTGTAAAACTGTTATGATTATGTCTTTTTTTAGTATAAACGTCTGTAGATCACCTTACATTTTCATAGATTTCTTGCACAAAATATGCACTAAATACTAAAAAAGGATTTTCTATCCTTTACAAAAATTGTGTGTTATTTTCATTTCTTTATATTATATTTTATTGGTAGAAATTCTGTTTAGTGCAATGTATTAACTGAAATCATATCCGCAGTATATTTTGCCAGAAAAGTGAAATAGGGCAAGCCCAGGCAGACTTGATTTATGCATGCAGATATGATTTAGAAAAAAATATATCTACTCCTATTTACAGTGAGTATATTGCTAAAGACATTTCATTGCAATTGTGCCAGTTGGAGCACTGCTGATGTTCATCTCTACAAGTTTTTCCAATTTCATCAAAACATGCCACAGGCAAGTAGGCGAAGGACAGCATGTCATTACTTATGATCTACATCTCGTCAAACAGTCAGATGGGAAAGATAAAATCAATAATAGATGTGTGTCACAGAGTACCACGGAACCAATGTGCACGTGACATTTTATGTAATGCTCTTCAAAAATATATACACCTCATTTTCTATTTTTGTATTCTATATAACCAATTGGGGTAATTTAACAAAATTACATGTTCAGAACAAATAAAGTGATGCCAGTCTAGTAAGTAACAGGGATGTACAGAGTAATATCTAGGTCATTGCCCTTGGCATAAAAACAAGTCATTACTTACAGTAGCATAAAATAATAATAATAATAAAGTGTGATGGCTTTCTTAAAATAATACTATTGATTCCATGAATGGTAAAGTGTCTGCACTAAAGCTTTCCATCTCAGTCATTTACACTTGGAATATCCCAGTTTTTATACTTCACTTACTTGATTACTCCCTAGTAATGAAATAAGCATGAATCACTGAAAGGAACATAAACAGGCAGAATTAAAATGAAGCCTCAGAATTGGACCTATGAAGATTAGACTGGTTCCATTCTGATTTACCCCTCTTTCCATGTGGCCTGATCAGTTTAGTCTGTTTTTATATCCTGCACATGCTTACTGATGCTGTTAATCTCTGGGGAATGTATCAATCCAAGCACCACGAGGGCCACATGTCAAATCAAGCACCAACAGGTCAAAAAGCCCATGCATGTAATGTGAATGAAAGGCATTAAAAGGATTTCCACACTTCAACACTTTCATATGACAAATAAATATAATAAGTGCTACTAACACAATCACTCTACAAGCTTTACAGAAATTAAAATTCAACTGATCATAATCACCAATACAACAGTAGTGTAAAATCTGTGCTAATCCATGTATAGAAAATCCATTATTCTCTTTCTGCTACAAAATAATAAAGAAAACATAACACATCACAAGGATGCTTTACTCCCCAAAGAGAGCCCTCGCTATCCCTGTGTCAGATTGGACTGATTTTGCTAGGATTCAGATGTGAGTATGGTAGAGAATAGTTAATACTGAAGCTTAAGTGTATGTTTAAGAAGTCGCTCCACTGAAAGGCTTCACAAGGCTTGTTTTTTCTCAAGGTATACAGTGTTAATTGCATAAAGTCCTGTACCTTTCTATAGCACTTGTATTCTAGAGAAGCAGAGTAATGATAGCAGTCATGTAAACACACTTTATAGCTGAATTTTTAAATACACATATACTTTTTTACAACAAAGCTAATTATTGCTATTTTTTCATCCTAATGCGTAAACTGTGACTGTCCCTGCATTTATATTCTTACCAAGGCCTAGACTAAGAAATATTATGGGGGCATATTGTTTTTTTTAATCAAAATTAGTTTTAATAAAAGTACCAGTGAAATGATTTAATTTCATTAAAGTGCCCATACTATTTGCCTAATACCGGGGATCATAACTCCCAATTGTCCTGATCTCAACAGGGCAATCCAGCATTTGGGTGACTGTTCCTCCCGAAAGACACTCCCGAAAGACACTACAAGGTTACAGGAGTATGTATATTTTTTACCAAGGCACATTCACAAACACATGACATTTACCTATATCTATACTGGCTCTTGTAAGGCCGCCAATTAAGTACTATAGCAGTGCTTTTTGTTGTATTTATCAAGGGCAATCATGACTATTAGAAGGTTCATTTATTTGGAAATATCAAGCCATATGGCTGACCTTAGTACCCTACAAGTGGCAGGATAATATGTCTGCAGTTTTGGAGATACAAATCAATGGCAATTTCAAATTACTGCGTGATACATTTCCCTCTAAGCTATATAGGTGTATTGTGCTAATTGTGATTCAGTTTAATTAGGTTTATCACATAGGAAGCACTGTGCTTCTTTATGCTAATTTCTGTAATTAATCGCCTGAGAGGAATCTCACTGAGATCTCACTAGGCAGGTCAAACTAACATTCCGTGCTTCGAATCAGCTAAAAAATAGTGTAAATGAGGGCTAATCTGTCATGGCTTTATATTCTGCGGACATGATTAATTGGCTTGAAGGTCATGAGTTGCAATTGAATTGCAGCACTGATGATGGTTGAACTACAGAGCAATTTAGAATCACCTATGTATATCATCCCTTAATAAGTTGCTGCAAAATGGACATAAAATATTTGTGNAATTTAACTTAAAGTTTTCAAGTTTTTTTTGTTTTTGTTTTTTAAACAATAGGGAGAAACAGATTTTATGTTCAAATAGATGCAGACAGATGCTAATTCTTTGCGTTGTTTGGAGATCATGACCAGAAAGTCATAAAATATCAGGATCTTGAAGTCACAGATCAACAATTTCTATAGGAAGATAATATGGCTTTCTTATCCCTATAATTGAGGAAGCGGGAAGCGGGGTTTTTTTTGTCCTGTTTTTGTTTTTTGTGTAGTTATTTAGTTTCAGGCTATATGAGGCGCAATGGGTGGTAGGAGGTGGACAAATACAATAAAGATAAAGAAGGGAAACAGACAATATTGTGGCAGCACATCCCTGGCAGTGGAAATGCAGGAGCAGATGTCCAGAATGTCCAGGGGGTTGCAAACGGCAAAATGGCCGACTTTCCTGCCAAGGAATTTCCCAATCCCAATAAGGTTTCAATAATGAAAAATAGCTGGCCAGTGGATTGTAGGTTCCCTTTAGGGACAGCACCACATGTGTGGCAACAGGGCTTGAGTGCCGAAGCAGGCAAAGAGATGTTGGCCGATGGGAGCAGCAGGGAGCTGTAGCAAAAAATAGCCACTGTTCCCGCCTAAGAATCCTATTCTTGAGGAGTTCTCCCTTCAGTACNGCAAGGATGCCATGCAAGGATCCCACCAGAAGCAGTGGCAGGGCAGCTGCAGCGCGGCTCCAGCAAAAGAGGAAAATTGTGGGAGAACTTTCTCCAGACAGTAAATCCTCTCAGCCGAGGGAAAATACAGCAGGTTTTGGTGTAGAATAATGGTGTAGAGCTGGAGCCTCTAAAATGCCACCATACTTTGCAGTCCGCCCACTGGATGTCAAGAATTTCTTAATACATGCAGCCTGATCAATCTTGCCAAAATGCAGGGTGTTCTAGCAGACCTTATGATAAAAATAATTGGTGTTTACTGTTCCCAGCTGCTCTGCCTTCCTGGTCGAGAACCCCTGATTTAAGCCAGCAATAAAGAGACCTGCAAAATGTTTTTTCAATCAATAGAGAGACCTGGAAAAAGTTTTTTTCAATCCACGATGCAAAGTTGTAGAAAAACCAAAACAGTAAATTTAAGTCATGCCCTTCATTCTTGCGATAAGTCTTTTAAGTTGTGTCTGGAGATTTACTGTGGCTCTAAAGGGCTCTTCTATTTCTTGCCGCTTTTGTGAAATAGCCACTATTGATTGAAATAAGTCCTGAAAGAATTGGACAGTTGATGCAAGCCAAGGATGGCATAAAAAACTATAAGTAAATAAACAATGTGGTTGTTGAGCTGAAACTCTGTGTTAGGTTGATAATGATAAAGCATGGTTCCCTTGATTTAATGTAAATAAGGCTTACATAATGCAGACAGGTTTCTCACATTATATGTCTTTTGTGCTGCAGTTCCCTGATTTCATCATACTGTTGTTTAGAAATCTTGCTAATGAACAGGTCAGTGACTGCTGCAGAAACCATACATCCAATGTGAGTACACATTAACTACTTCCCTCACAACAATGGATTCAATAGCTATACCATACCCTTGTGTAGACAAATAAGTCAGTGGTTTGGAAATCTGTATCATACACCTATACCATACATTGGAATGCTAATTTTTGCCCAATTGCGATAGAAACATAGCCCTCTCTACCGGAAGCTGTCTAAAGTGTCATTTATTTAAAATCTGGGTACTGAGTGTTCAGTAATCATAATACCGTCTCCAGTAAATAGAAGTATATTCTATTCTTGTGTAGATCAGGAGTAGTAATCAAGCTTATTCCAACTCAAGGGGTATTTTGAAAGATCTGAATGTTTAAACCCTGTATGGGGGACTGGGATAGGTAGCAAATGATGCAAAATAAGCAGGATTTGGAACTTCTATGCAGACCTGCCTCTGGACTAAGCAGATTGGCACAGTGGACTAAAGGTCATAGCTATGTAACGCTTCCAAAATCTACACAGGAGAAGAGCTTGACATACAAGTTCACTCCTGCTTCCATACAGACAGTCAGGAATCAGTGCGTATGGAGTATGCATGGATGTTTGAACCAGTTCCATAGCAGTGATGTGTTGTATAATCCTAAAAGTACACAGTGTGAGAACAAGCTAAAATAACTTATATTTTTTTTTAATAATTGAATTACATTCAATACACGGCTGAATATTTCTATACTTAAGGTTCAAGCTACAGAAATGGCAGTCCTGGATCTGAACATGTGCAGTACAAACATAAGGAGGGAAAATTACTAAAGGTCGAGTTTGATTTCTCGCCTGAGCGGGTCGTATTTGTGGCGAGTTTTGGTTTTATGTAGAGTTTAGTATTCACTACAGGTCAAGTTAGGCAAAACTCGCCGGTTTTAAACTCGCCACTGCGAGTTTTAACATTTGGCACATACAGTTAATAGTATTCACTATGCGTCATGAATGATTCTCACCCAAAACTAGCATGTGAGTTTTCTAAAACTTGCCCATAAAAACAGACCTGCTTTTTGTATGCAAATTTTAGATTCTCGCTATGCAACCACCAACCCCTAATACATTTTATCTTACATACCTTTTTTGCATGTAAGTGTGTTTGTGTTTTTTAACATTTTAAATTCAGAAACATGTTCTACACATTTATTCTTAAACATAATATTGCACAAAACTGATTATGGCAAACACAGTAGTTATGCAGTCTGAATGTATCATTAAAACTAGAGCCTTCTGTAAGTGTGACCTTTATGTGCTTTTTGTTTTGTTGTACTTTCATTATTTGTATATTATAATTAAACATGTCTATTATTGTAATGGTTCATATTAAACTTGAAACTCGCCAGGGTGAGAACAGAAACTCACACAAAAATTCAAAACTCACCCTCAAACTCACCATTAAACTTGAGTTTTTAACTAGCTCAAAACCCGCCCTTTAGTAAATACTTAAACACACTCAAAAAACATGATACTTACAATAGGCGAGTCTTGGCAAGAAATTCAGACACCAAAACTCCACCTTTAGTAAATTTCCCCCAAGGTCATTTTTTATGTGTCATGCAGATATCGCCTGCCATTATTAAATGATGTTCAGGCCCCTAATCACCAAGCAATTTTCATGTTCTAGAAAAGCAAACTTATTGCCGCTTATTTAATTAAGAATGTTTATTCAAGTTTTATTCTATCACTCCCCACACTCATCCTGAAAACATCTACAACACTAATGAGATCATAAATAGGAAATTGAGAAAAGTACAAAATTAACAGTACCATTGTGGGCTTAAATAAAGTAAAAAGTTAAGTAAAGCTCATTTCTTTTCCCTCTAAGCCAGACTGGAATATACATGTAAGAATCACCATGGAAGGATACAACAGAGTTGGTAACTCACTAAGAAAGAAAAGAATAGTGTATGTGGCTGAGATTCATGTACAGTATGTATACCTTCTTTAGCCAAACTAATTGACATTTTAACAATTTGCAATTATTACATATCTTTACAGTATCTTAAAACTGTAATGAGAGTTGGTAGTAAGTAGCCTGATACATACATACATAATCTATTGTATAGTTCCTTTAGAAAACTATACTATAAATAAATATTTGTTATTCTTGCATCAATATCGTATCAAGTCTATAAAGTAATCTATATAATCAGGAAAATTTGCTTGTTTTAACAGATTTAACATCATTCACCAACCCTATAATAAGTTTATATTCAACACAATGGATTTTCCTGAAAGTAAGTTTGTTCTCAATTTAAAAATATATGTATACATGGCCCAATATCACATGTCCAATCTCCTCTCACAGACCAGTGTGTCTGCCTAAAATTATGTAGAGTTTTGCTAGGTCCGTGGAAGATAGAAACCATCAGGACGCTCGTTGTTAAGATTGAGTGAAACTTTGCATGCATGACTTCCTAGATGTAGTGGTTGGTGCAACAAATATTGTCAAATGTGTCTAAATAATGTTAATGCACAGAGAATCTCATCTGTCCAACAAGATTGAGCAATATGCTAGGGGATGTGGGATAGGCTAGGGGATGTGGGATAGGCTAGCGGATGAAGGATAGGCTAGCGGATGAAGGATATGCTAGGGGATGAGGGAAATGCTAGGGGATGAGGGATAGGCTAGCGGATGAGGGATATGCTAGGGGATGAGGGATAGGCTAGCGGATGAGNGGATATGCTAGGGGATGAGGGAAATGCTAGGGGATGAGGGATAGGCTAGCGGATGAGGGATATGCTAGGGGATGAGGGATAGGCTAGCGGATGAGGGATAGGCTAGCGGATGAGGGATATGCTAGGGGATGTTTTTGTGTGTTTTGTATATTCTTGGTTCTAACATATCTAACACAGTGCCATTATTTACAAATAGTGAGAGTGATGCCAACTACAGTAGGTGATTATCATACATTCAGAAGACGTGTTACCTAACTCTTCATCTAAAGAGTTTTATAACCTATAATACCATTAAAGAACTTTGGTTTAAGATTATTTAAATCTGGACGATTTTCATTCATGAAATTTGAAAACATATTTCACGTACTAATAAAAGACATATAAGTATTCCACAATGATTTTGGCCAAGTAATTTGAATGGAACGGTAGAATAATATCATTAATTTCTGTAAGTAAAATACATCAATAGAAAATCTGCTATCTTTTATTTGTCATCCAGGCCTAAATGTATGCAACATTGGTATAAAAAGATAACCACCCCTTGCAAGGTTCCTAATATTTTACCTAATAATATCAAATATATATGCTTTGACATTTATGGTGCTGAACTTTGGTTTAATTGTAACTGCAGGTCCACCAGTGATATTTATCCCATTGAATGTAATCAATTCGTTATCTCAGTTTGATACAAATTGGTGATTAATTTATCCCTGATCAATGTAAAATGACTTGAACTGGGCATTTTCTGCCTTTATATGGCCATATAGTAGTTCCAACTATTTAAATACAGTTCATTTCCATTTTGTTAAAAGTGGAAAACATTTCTATCATTTACTGTTTGGGAAGAACATTGTTGGGCAATCTTCCCGATGCTGATTCAGTTCAAGAAAACGTGTTATGTTTATAGAATTCATAAATTGTGTCCTACTGTATTTGTGTCCTACAGACCTCAGTGCTTCTCATATTTACAACTTTCACAATAAATATTGAAAGTGATTATTTACTGACAATTTCACAAACAATAGATATTGATGTTGCCATTTTAATTGTGAAATAGTTCTCATGGACAAGCTAGACACACCCATGGGTGGCCCATGACACACCCCTTTCGTGGCCCAAGAAAAATCCATTTTGTGAAGTGCATTTATAGTGCTATCACAATCTCCCTGATATTCATTTGAAAAAGTTGGCAACCGTGATATATGTAACATATCTAAGTAGTGTCTATATGATCTGGTACTGAAAAATCTTTTCACAGTCAAAAGGGATTATGAGAGATTCATTGTGTGAGTTTTTATTGTGTCTTCAGATTTAGTTCAAAATACAGCAATGTCACAAAATGTGAGCGTTGCAATATATCAGCAAATTGTGGTCAATAGTAAGTTATCCATCCAGCTGCTGATAATGATAAATGAGACATACGGTTCTCTACCTCTGTCTTCTTGTTATTAATTTCAGGCATCAACTATTCTCCCTCCTTGTGGTAATTTAAATGCAGCGAAGGTAGCAATGTATAGATAGCATTTATGGATAGGACACAAGAAATGTTTTCTTGCATGTAGCTATTCATTATTATTTTTTTCTTTCATTTGAAATTTTCTAATTAATGTGCACAAATGCATAACACAATATTTTATATGCCCTATTTATTCAGTTATACAGCTAATATAGAAATATAAATGCTTGCAGGGGTGGACTGGTAATTACTGGTAGCCCAATTCACTTTAATACAGGAATTGCTCATGTAACCCAGCTCACCAAGATGCTGATTGTTACGGATATATGTATTTACTGGTAATCCTTACTTTCCCATTAGTAGAATAGATTATGGGCACAAAAATGTACTAAGCGGGGAGTTTGCAGGGGACTTGAAAAGTGGGGATGTTGCCCATAGCAACGAATCAGTCTAGAGCTCACATTCTCCAGTATGTAAAATTAAACTGAGAGCTTGAATCTGTTACTATGGGCAACATCCCCACAATTCAAATCCCCTGCAATCTCCCCACTTAGTGAAATTAGGCCCATGTGTTTTTTAAGCAATAAGGGATTACATACAACTTGGTAAAGGGAATCACACCATTAATTATACATTGTATATGTGTTAGAATACTGCTTAGTGATACATATTGCTAACGTGATCTCTGTTACTATTTATACTAGTGTTACGTCTGTTTTGTGGATTGCAGTTTGTGTTTATGTACATGTGTATGTCAGGTTATATGATTACTGAGTTTTTGGATGACTCATCTCCTCTAACTTGTATGTGTATGTTTGTGTATTAATACACTTTTATTTACATTCACATTTGTCTCTGAAAGCGTTCCCTACACTCGCCTCACTCATTTCTTCATCTTACAATATCATCTGGATCCTCATCAGTTTCAGTTTTTGCTTTTTTCATCCACCTCCCCTTTCTCAGTACTGTATATTGCTGTTCTTTTAGACAACTAATAACATCTTTTCTATTTGACAATTAGATTACACACAAATCTACCTATTCACTACAGATTCACCAACTATTTTCCTCTGCAGATTCGTAATTAAGGTCTGAATCCAGACTAAAGCTAATCCAGCTTTGGGTGAACCNAACACTGAAATTGCTCATNTAATTCTGCGGAGACTGTATCCTCTCCCTATGTAGAAGAGATCACAACCCCATACAGAGTGGAATCAGCACCACTTTGGCTTCAAAGAAAGGCAGTGGGGTTGTCTGGATAGTACATAAGGCTGAAGCCAGCCCCTACTGTACTATATACATCCCTCTCTCCACCCTCTGTGGTTATGTCTCTCTTTGATGATACTTAGTTGTGTAGATTACACAATTCACCTAATGCTCGTGTCAGCATTATTTGTAAGCCTATATAAAACTGTGAATCGCCAGATAGGAGCCAAACACTATTTACTCTCTGTCAATGTACTCATGTAGTTAACTCAACGTTAGAAACTAACTATAACTGGCAGCTAAATATCTCAGCAAGACAGAGCAAATTAGAGAGACACAGTGATGCTGTGAATTAATTATTGCCTAAGCTGATAGATAACCGAGCTGCCTTGGTGAATATTGTAATCATTTTCCTTCCATATGGTATATGTTTTAATTAATGACAAATTTAAGTCCCCCTCCCCAATAGTGGGTCCTNTTATGGATTTTGGGTCATAATATAAGAGTACTGGGATAGCACCACTCAGTTTTGAGATATATTAGGTCCTATTTTTCTGAGTTAAAGAAAAATACATTGTCTTGGGTAGATGCATGTCTACTTGTGCTATAGGGCCCCATTACTTACCTGTTACACATACATTAATCATCTCTTACATTATTACTTGTTCTNATTTGTTGACTTACAAAGCCATCTGTAAGATCTCACCTGCATACATTCTTTTCTCACAATACATCTCACAGCATCTATAACTGTCATCCATACCTAATAAATGATATGATTTCCAATTACAGGATTACAGCATGCACAACCCTTTGAAATATCCTTCCTTGCTAATTAGTACTACCCTCTACTCTCCAAACAATCTAGTGCTACTACCACCTTACCACCTCAGGCAAGATAACTAAATGTCTCCACCTACTTCTTAACATTTGTCCACCATATAGTCAACTACTTTTACCATGAAACTTGGCTGCTCCACTGTGTATCTGACCTTATGTATCAATCCCCAATATCCTTTACATTGTAAACTTGGAGGATTGACCCTAACCCAGTCTGTTTATCACTACAAGTCATATGATGATAAGCTGAAAAGGCCTTCATAATATGATTGTTCTATATAAAACATGTCAATACATAAAGAAATATATATACAGTTGCCTATGATTTGCTTTCCATTGCAAAATACACTGCAAATATATACGTAATATGTTCTTTACAATATACTTGCTTTCCTTGCAACCGCCTACGTATTTNCAAGCAGTTCCTGCTGCTTAAGTAACAGTAAACAATTTACTTCTGTCTAATTTTAGCAGAGCGCTGTACAGATTACGTGCGTTTTCTTTTAAATCATTTTATTGTTAAATGACTAGTGCCAGATTTTATATAAGTATTTAGCGGGTTCCCATCCACCTAACTCTACAATGTTATTAATAATTTCATTTGTTTTCTCTAATTAATAATTCATTCATCCCCTAATTTATTTATACAGCTTTTAATAAATAATGACTCCCTTCATTTACCTTTTAAAATGTTTTACATTACTTCACTGCAATGCATGACTCCTTCATGAACTGACATTATACTTCAATTTTGTTCCCTTGAAAACCAAATAAAAAAGATAGAAACAAAATATCTTATGATTATTAGTGCACAAGACTGAGAGAAAATGGACCAGATGCTAACTTTAGGCACTATTTACTTACTCACAACTTACTCAAGTATGGGTAAAACCATGTTGAATTGCAGGGGAGGTAAAATGAATGTCAGTGTGTGCATGCAGGGAGAATACTTTATTGGTGCATGTTGCACACAGATACTGACCAGCGTTACTGTTACACTGTTATTACACTTGTGCTGGAAACATCATCTGGTCCTATGTTATTATTCTTTTTAAGGTTCTCTTCTTAAAGAGAAATAAAATAATGACTAACACCATAGCATTTCTTATGGTGCCATACCATCAACAGCATTGAAACTTGATCAATAGATACTTGTCTANTCTCCTGGTATCGCCTAGAAAACTAGACTGTGATCCTTCACATAGTGATACAATTTCAGACCTTGTTCCGAAATAGTTCCATAAGGGAAATATGTATTTTTCTTATAGTATACTAAAAGTATCATCATATAATGACCCCAATCAGATCAGTTATATAATAAACCTATAAAAGAGCCTACAAGTCTGTAATATGGAAGACTTCAGAACATTTTATGGGAGTAGGTGTCAATGACCATCTACTCTGTTTCATAAGTGTTGTGTTGTTTATTTGGTGACCTATTTCCAATAGTAATCAATTAAAAAGGCCATAAAGTTGTTTTCCTCCTATGATCTGGAGAAGCCATTGATATTTTACATTACAAATATCAACAACTATTAGTTGCAACTAAACAGGCAGGATCATTTGAAAGTTACAGAAGCTGCTGAACAATTGTTGGTTATAGGAAATTTAGATTTTGCTTTTACATAGCTCTCATGTATATTCATCAGTGGTACTTTATTTCTACTTTTCAGATACTAGATTGATCCACTATTCCTGAGTGTGAGGACTGAGATGGGAGCACAGTAATAAGTGCCTGGGAGACAATTGTTAATTAAAACCCAATGTGCTTCTATTACTGACAGAATGACGTGGGGATTAATGAACGACATTATATATCTCCTAAATGTGTTTGTTTGTTTATTGTTTTGTGTGTATTATTTTAAAATCAGTATAAAAATAGTCAAGCATTAAAAGGTTGGTTGTGTAATGTTTGGCCAAAAAAACCACATTCTGCATTCTCTGGACCTGATNCAGACATGACGTGCACAGAGGTCATGCATATACGGATGCAGCCATTTTTTCCCATTGCGTCCACCTTTGAAACGAGTGGATTCATTCATTTTTTTGGACACTGATTTGTATCAAATCTACAATTGAACATGGAAAATATAATACAAAATAAAGAATGCAAAAAGTAAAAGAACAAAACAAAAAAATAAAAACAAAAATCATACACAATACAGATGATATAGCAACAAATAGAGGTNCTTGGTGTGTGCATTACTATATTGAATATGTACAACGGTCGACTTGCCCCATGGTCTCAGATGGTGCAAGGAAAAGTCGCATGCAAATAGTTTGTACGAGGTGGACTCAAACAAACAAGGAGGGTTCAAACATATATGAACAATGGTGTTTAAGGTTCAGATAAACCAGCCATTGGCAAACATATATTTTTAAAGGACACATAGTTCTTGTCCTCTAGGCTGTGCGACTAACATATTTCTTAATCATCCCTTGTTCTGACTTTAATCTAAATAAACATAATATAAAATATATGCTAATGACATTTTCAGATTGTAACCATTTCAAATATTGTATGCTTTTCCATGCGTACATTGGCATTGTGGCACTAAAATAAATAGTGTAAATAAATAAATAGTGTAAATGGTCCCCTCAAATGATTTTTCTCCGAGTTTGTATGACAGAAGAGAACATTTATGAGACAGATGCCTTGCTATAGGTAAGTAAAACAATGGAAAATCATGCAGCATGTGCATTTCTCAAACATGTATGAGCCAAGATTGTCACATTGATGAATGAGGATCACTGGCCTAAATGAAAAAGCGAATATATTGACTTTTTAGTGGAACTGAAGAACTGCATACAACTGTTGCTGACCAAACACTTCTGCACAAACTTGTTCACTCTCAAATCTAATTCCTTTAATATCAAGATTCCAGTGCATGATCACCTATGTGAATATCTGTCCCCTAACTTCTGATTAGACCAAGAACAAAACACTTCTAATTAGCTTATTGGTGATTGGTATTGAATCGTGTGTCATTTAAAATGGTTTATTTGAAAAAAAAGACCCCAGAACTTATTTTCCATATAGATTCCTAAAATACTAAANGAACCATTGTAATTCCTGGTTATTTGCTACTTTAACTTCATCTTTTATTTAAAATAGAATAGACTTGCTTCAGAAACCCCAAATTGTGCTTAATCGTTGAGAAATTAGCCATTTTAAAAACTGCGTATGTGCATGCATCTGTAAGTCATTCGCTGCTCATTGCAACCCATCCATATTTATTTAAATTTTTAAATAAATGTAGTGAATATTTTTACAAGGAAGCCAGTTTGCAAGTGAGTTCTTCCTCTAATTTAATGTACAGTATAGTCAAATTATTTTGTTACTAGATAAAGACATATTTACATATATCTCTATATTCTTTTGTGGTTTGATCTTATATTTCCTCAGGGCGTTACTCATCCACTTCCTTGCTGTCAGAAGTAGAACCAGGATGGGTCTGGATCCAGAATTGATTCCTGGTCCATTGAGCGGCAGTGCCATAAAACAACATTTTCCAGTTGTATTGATGAAAAATGTCCCCTTTGCCTAATATGTACTGATGCCCCCTTAATATGTACTGATGAAGATGTTTTATATTGGGTAAGTTCTCATGCATTTCAGTTGGGACACCTAGGGCTGGCCCTGTCTTTCAGACCTATCTTACACACAGGGCCTTACTTTGGATGTCTGGATGTGACTAATCTACTATACTTTATCATACTATAAAATCAAATAATATTTGTAAATTCCATACTAAATAATCATTTCATTATCTTAGCGATTGTTATTCATTGTTGCCATATTGTATATTTTTCTATTATCTGCTTGATACAACTTTACAAAGACTTATATAAATGTAACATAGATAAANATTGCTGCTCACAATATTTTACATAGATTTAATAGAGGAAGGTTGTGGGTGAATTAAATTTACATATCAGGGAGATTGCAGGGAGATTGTTAAGTGGGGATGTTGCCCATGGCAAACAATCAGATTTGAGCTCACATTCCCCAGTATGTAAAATGAAAGAGCGTGAATCTGATTTCACCAAAGTTGCTATAACACTGTACTTTAGAAGCAGATGCACACATGAACTTGGACCACATGCATTTCAAAAAGTTNCTCCTATATTAACAAATATTTGACATCCTGGAAAAATCCACATTATGATACCAATGTTCTTGACTACCATTAACTTCAAGTTCATGTAAGTAAATTCAATCTGTAAATTTAAGATTTTTAATATTGATCTCAAGGACTAATGCNGCCATACATGATTCTATAAAAGGGTGCATTTCCTGATGGTGAAGAAAAATAATCACTGTGGTTGGAGGAGCTTAACANAAAATGTCAGAATGTGCTTCAGGATGTAATTCATTGATAATGCACTAATTCAAACCACAGACTTATTATTCCATATTGAAANAGGNATGTACACAACTTTCCACCCCACANGCCCCTCTCTGTGGACATGATTTCTAAGGAATACAGGCACTATTTATGAGACATAGAATATAAGTATTACTTGTCTGATAGCAAAGACTACAACTGTAAAACCGTCATACAAATACTTATTTTGCTGGTAATACATGTGGTCAAAGATCTGATATAAATGTAAGATTCCCATCTCTGATTTCTCTCGGGAAATGTTGAAATTGCTNACAAATTCGATATACTGTGTATGAGTCCTAAAGGTTTCAGACACAAGTTTGTAGCCTCAGAACCTAGGGCAGCAGTTAAACACTGAGGATTTAGTCACTGCTTTGAAAATGTTAAATCCACAACTTTAAACAAATCAAACTTTTTAAAATGAAAGTTCAAAGGGGAGGTGATAAAAAAGAATCTATTTGTCTCATATCTATCTATCTATCTATCTATCTATCTATCTATCATGATGATCTATCATCATGCAGGGTTAATCATGAATATTAAGTGTATGATGGTACCTGGCGTCGGGTGATGCATTTCAGAATGAAGAAGAGAGTGAAATGAGGGCTTTTATTAGCAGCTTTTATATACCGTCAAAATATTATGTAATTCTTTAGAAGCTGAGTATAAATTAGAGCGTATAGGTTAAGGACTCTATCCAGTTTACACTGTAAGTACTAAATATTTGCATATAAAATATAGCTAAGTTTTGCTACTNTACTAGAAAGGGAAAAGTGCTCTTCACACATATTCCCATCTTCACATAGAATTAAATCAGACCCTAAAGCAGTGTGCACTTTTAATGTTTTCTAATCTTGCAACAAAAAAGGAACAAGCTGCACATCACAGAACGTGTTGGTCTGCGATTATTAGTGACGTTGATGAAACCAAACATAAAAAAATAGTTTTATTTCTATTTTGAAATGTTGTATTTTGTAATTTCACTAAATAAATACTGATTAGTATTTGTGTAACTCGCCTTTTGTCATTCTTTGTTTCTGAAATAAATGAAAGCAAGGACCACTATGTCCGGACGTGAATAAATGCCAGGCTGGTGCAGCTACTTCCTCGTTCACCCCCTCCCTTATGTGGTACAAGTTATTAGTTTTGGTCCCTTAGGAGTTATTGGGAGTTACCCCCATGGATTTGCTNTTGGACACGCCATTGTAAATGGATGATCCTGTTGTATTCTGTTTAGCATTTAGTATTCATGTGTATCTCC
>JABWIB010000807.1:12343-29614 GCA_016617825.1 Platyplectrum ornatum | reverse complement strand
GAACTTCTGGGTCTAATTTACTAAACTCAGGATTGGAAAAGTGGGGATGTTGCCCATAGTAACCAGTAGTCAAGCTGTCAGTTCCATTTTACATACTGGAGAATGTAAACACAAATGTACTTTGTGTTTTAACCAGGCCCCACTCATGTTGTTTACAAGTACGAAACTGAAGTTTAAGCAATGTACTAGTAACATCTCCTGCTCATGTTATTTATGTCATGCATGTGACGCATTTACACACATTACTTTAAATATTGTNAAATGATACTTTATATTAAAGTTTCACAGAATATGGTCGCTTTTCTCCACCANAGTATATGCACAGCATCACTCTGTTCTATACTATTGGTTGTGGAAAAACTAGGATCATTTATCTATAATGACAACTGGCACTGGTATTCAAGAACTTTTTTTTTAACAAAAATTGTTTGGAACTGCTAATTTGCATATCTTCTTATTTTTTTTTTTTTACCATACAATCGTTGTACAGTGTATGGCCAGTTTAAGTCATAATTGACTAAAGATATGAATCTGGCCCATTGTATAGAGAGTTGGTTTAAATGGATTTACAGAATGTTATGCTATTGATAAAAGGCAGCACAAATATGAAAGGTTTGCCTTTAATTCTTTATCAACACTGTCCCACAAGAACAATCACTTAATGGGACACAGAGGGAAATCCATAGCTTTATTTATGGGTGTAATATTTTAGGCCTTTTTCAGCTGACAGAGTGATAAAAGTCTCAAGAAAAGATCAATCCTTTCCATTAGAAGTTATGGCACGCTTGAAATGGTCCATTTGAATTACTAAGTTTCTTTTGTTTTGTTGACTTTATGAATGCAGATATTCAGGAGTGTAGTAGCAGGAAAGGATTGTGATTTATAGTAATGCGTAATGTGACTGATGTACCATGCAGAATGTGCTCATCAGTATACAGCAAGGAATAAGGAAAGCTGGGGTGGCTAACAAAGTGGACAAGTATAAAAAGAACAAAAATCTAAGTAAACTACTGCAGCACAACACTACACTACTAAAAGGAATGTTACAGCAACCTAAACAGATGATTTGTCTATTTTCATCTTATTTAGATACTACCTTTATTAGATTTTTACTTAGAAGATCACTGTAACTTTATCATACATAGAAAATGACATACCGGAGACAGTATATACATACCAGAGAATGTCAACTAGAATCTGACTGGTTGCCATGGGCAACATCTCCACTCTCCAATATAGGCTGACATGTCTAAGTTATAGATAGTCACTTGCATTACAAACTTTGCTGAAGTGCAGAAATCTGGTTAGTTACCCAAATGTATATTTCTGTCCTTGCTTTTACAAAATAATAATATGATGATGATGACAAAAGCTTCTAGAGAAAACATTAGTAAAAGTTTAGTTACACATAAATATCTTAGAGATTACATTGCCCACTTGAAACCTTCTGTTCCATAAATCCCATAAAGATGGAAATATACGTATTTCATTTGAGTTGTATGCTGGATACTACAGAGTTAATACANCATGGAAAACAGTGAGCGTCCATACACACACATGAGAAACGGAAACACTCTCAGAAATTAGTGCTTTGACTCCCTCTGCAGACCGTGTTCTGCACAATAGGATCATGTTATATTGCTTTTCCCTTCAAAAACAATTTACAATGAATTCACAATATGGACAATTGCTTTGCTACATTAGTACTGGCAGAAGATGTGACACTCCTTATCTCATCTGCCCTCATTATCCTTCTTCTAGGACCAGTATCAATAGTAACAGAATCAGTACACTTCCTGTCCACAGACCCGCTCTGGTAATTACTTTCTATGACCGGCTAATGCATTCTCACATCAATACTCAAATTAAAGTTACAGTAAACAACATTATTTAAAGATTCTTTTTTTTTTGCTTATTGTTTTTTCTATTTATAAAACATTAATATTGATATTAATATACATTTTCTGCCAGCTACTATGCTACAATTATCCTGCAGTGTGTGTGTGTTAAATCAGGTCAACCAAACTGGAGCAAAATTCCCAGCCGTGTACAGACTTGTCCATGAAACAGGGAGAGGCTTTGTTGTTGTTTTCCAAACTACAGTATTGTGAGGGCTACATGGGTACAAAGGCATATACTGTTGTGAATCCCAGGCTAGTTGCTTCACATTCTACACACACTACCTTGAAAGCAGCTGGGAGGGCTCTATGGGAAGCAGAACAGCAGGGTGTTTATGGCATCAGAAAGTTTGCTAGAGGCAATAACAGTAAAAAGAGAGAGATGGGAGCTGTCTACTAGCCATAGTGCTGAACAGAAGGACAGGTATCTCCTGTATCATCAATGGTTTGTAAATTGTGATCTTATAAATTAAGATAGATAGGATTCTACATTAGTGTTTAGACTTTAGTTTTCAGACACCTACACCATAACCTTAGATATCTCAACAAAACATGCATCATTGCAATAATACAAAGAAGAGGACATTTAACGTGTTACAAAATACCTCCTGGAAAAGCTCCAGACTGTAAGTGTTATCATCATCTGCAAAGAAGACAACGCCAGCAGGGTACTCCTGTTGTGGAGGTGACTGAATCACTGATCGCTGAGTGTAATGTGCCTGAGGTTGGTATTGCTGTCGCAGCCAAGCCAAACCTGCATTCCTCTGTTCAGTGGCACGGGGTAATCCAGATCGTTTGTATCTCCGTGGTGTGGGCACATGTAAGTGGGTGGCCCTTACACCTGCCCTAGCCAAGAAGCGGCTTACTAATTCTGTTGGTTGAGCAGAATCCTCTACTACTATCCAATGTAAACGTGGAACCTGACGAAATGTATTGGCCAACCGAGTGAGTTCTGCTTTTTGCACGGGCCGGCTATAAGTTGGGGTGATGGCATAGATAATGGGTACAGTATCATTCTTTTTACCCTGCATATGAGAAATGGTCAACTGCTCCTGGTTAGTGGTCCATGAGCCCATGCTGGTGTCGCTTGGCTGGGGTCGCATCAAAGCGGCACGTCCAATTCTGCGTCTCCAGTAAGGAGAATAGTAGCGGGCAGTGGATACTCTGTTGGAGTTGGAAGGTCTCCTGGTATCAATATCAATAATAATAACAACTATCAAGACCCAAGGAAGAAGAATGAAGAAGCGACTGTAAAAAACAGACTTCATCCTGTTCAGAAAAGTACAAGCAAGCCACAGAATAAAAATAATCGAAATGCAGCGTTAAATCCAATGAAGTGAGGCAAAGGCAAAATAACTCTATAGCAGTCTGTAAACAACTGACATCAAAGATTCCACGCAGGATTCCCTTGATGGTGCCTCTTCTATTATTATTATTATTGTAACATTTGGCTGCAGTGTTACTGATTCTATATTCCTCCAGTGTATGGAAATAAATGTACATCAGCTGGAAGTATCTTCTGTGCCAGTAAACACACTTATTTGTTGCTGCCTTATTGATGGTCGGGAGTCATGATAGAGAGCCGGGTATATGGTGCTGACTTCTCCCTACACAGAGAATTAAGTCATGGCAATAGCTTTAAGAAACAGTGGCTCCCATTAATTCCAGAAGGTAGCTTCATTTATATCCACCTAACGCAGAGACAGCAACAAGCAGCGCAGGGTTACGCCAGATACTCCTTAATGCTTGGACATATGGAAGAGCTCATTCTGGTCCCCCAAACTTCTCATCTTCCTCAGCATCCATGTGTTCAGGACTCCAGATAAAGTGAAATGCAGCATCTCTGTGACCCTGGTGCTATCATGCAAAGAGCAGGCAGAGCCCAGGTCCCAAGGATTTGGTGATTTGTTTGTGTCTTCTTGTTGCCTGTGCCGTCTAAGAAGCAGTGCNGAGTTGGGCTGTGAATGTGTAATAGCAGCCTCCTCAGTGATGCACTGACTGTGGCTGAGTTTGATTGCTGCTCCCTGCATCAATCTGCTTCTCCCACCCCCTTCTCTCTTTGTTTCTCTTTCTTTGCAGTCCGATGAGCTGCTGGGTGGGGAAGAGGGAGTAGAAGAATAGAGGGACCCCCTGTGGTTGGCACTGAGAAATTAGATTGAAAACCTCTGGCAGTATTTTTTATTTTAGCTGCAGACAGAATTGTATGTTGACTTTACAGCAGTAATGCAATGGTTTATGTGTATTGCTTGTAATCTTGTTCTCATCCTGCTTTACTTTTGACCTATTCAGGATGAACTACGCTGACATTAGCCTATTATACCTTTATTCTTCATGATTGATGGGAGCGAATAGAAGGGATATAGACTTGCTGCAGGAGTGTCTATTAGAAAACCACACAGAATAGCGAGATTTCACAATAATACAATAATAAATAATAATAAATGTAAAATATACACANAAGACAGCTCTTGTTTAAACACATTAAATACGCTGATAAAACAAAGCTGTACAAGCCCTCTTTGCCAAACCATTTCTCATTTTGCAGATGTGTACTAGCACGGAGAGGTTAAGAATATGAATACTGCCCATACACCCTACAGGTTCTATACAATACTAGTTGTTTTGTGAATAAATAATCAATGTCACTAGTTCACAGTATCCCTTTGTATAAGACTACAGCTGAGGAAACAGTCAAGACCTTGATTATTCTGTCAAAGAATACATAAGATTAACCATGATCCCTTCCTATAATAGCCTACAGTCTTTCCCCAATAATAAGACACTGTCTTATTTTTTTTCCAGGACAAAAAACGCCATAGGGCTTTTTTTCAGGGTAGGGCTTATTTTATTGANCTTGTGCTGCTGACATTATGGCACCTCATTGTTCCCCCTGCTGACATTATTACACCTCATTGTGAATAGATAGGGCTTAATTTTGGGGGAGGGCTTACTTTAGACAGTTTACTGTAAAATAGGATATGGCCTATTATCAGGATAGGTCTTATTATAGGGGAAACACTGTATTACAGGCAGACAGTAAGTAGCAGGGATTCCGAGGTTTTCTTGAGCAGTAACGAAATTTATGCAAGTGCAACATGAAACATCTAACACCCAATCACTGGGGTAGTCTAATTTTCTTTTAATGTATTAAACTAATTCATTCGTTACACACACGCATGAATATATATATATATATATATATATATATATATATATATATATAATTAGAGCACAGAAAGAGATCAGTCATATATCATATTTTTACAACACTGGTCACATTAGACTTGAACCAGACTTCTGCACACATTCTGAGGTTCACTCTCCTCTCATATGGATCCATAAAGATTCATTAAATGATCTGCGTTGTTCTGTCTGATGGCAGATTCGTATATAGAAATAGATGGCACCAGCCACTTTGTCTTACCAGCTCTACCCCATGTGTGGAGTTCAGGTTTGCAGATTTCTTGGCACACACCATTGGATGACTCTCCTAGTGTATGAAACTCATGTGTAGATGTTAGACTTTCTTACACACTAGCCTTATTCATGTTTTGATGTTTGTCATGTTTGGCTAGCAGAATAGTATGAGTGTGTATGTCAACGTACACTTTTTGTAGAGGTACTACTCAGCAGTACCACCTTAAGCAGCCCATCAATGTGATTACATTGTGGAAAGGCTATTTAATCTGTTGTAAAAAGGACTGAGGGGCATATAACTAAGGTAATGACTGTTTTATCAATGTATAACATTTGCTGAGTACCAACACATGTTNAAACACTTTTCAAACGTGAGCACTGTGTATAACTGTATGAACTAACAAAAGCAAAGCAAAAATGTAATTGCTGAATAGAAGTTTTNGATTGACATTATTTGCAGCAGATTATATAGCTGTTTGATCCTTTCAGTATATGTGACATACCAGGCTGTAAATGAAACTTCTGTATTTGTAAAGAAGANCATTAAATCCAGGCATGAAAGAGCTGTGCATGAGGAATATGTGGAAGTTATCCTTCCAAATCTCTTATTATCTTTGTTGTCACACACTAATGATATAAAACACAGTGTATGAATTCATAACTTAAATGTTCTTCCTTCAAAATGATTTCCATTATTATTATTATTATTATTATTATTCCATCATACACTCAGTCCCTGTCTCTCCTAAACAAATGACAACAGGCTTATTATTATAGCAATCAAGAATCCCCCACAGCAATATAATTGTTTTAAGTCACATCTACCTGGATAGTGTGTTGCTGTGGTGACTTTTGTATCTAAGAAACTATATTAAATCTTGCTAGTAAGATACAGGTGCAGATTGCTATGTTTAGTTTCATGGCTTGAAGTGGGGGTGTATACGGGGGTAAGCCATACTGTCACTTCCATCACTGATTTCACTGAAAACTATTCACCACTTTCACATTTCCTCTTTGACCACTGGTTTATATAATATGCTGCTGTAATGCATNGCGTTAGTGTTATTAATAAATAGCAGCAGTAAACAATAGGGGGTTCTGCATTTACATTTAAAATGTTCACTAAACAAATATTTTTAAAAAAGGTGATTAGATTGATACTAGAACTGATAACAATAGCTATAAATAAGTATTGATTGAAATAACCAGGTAACATAGAAATAGAACTTCTCCATATTTATAATAACTGATCTCCTAGGAACATGCCTAACTAGAAATTTACACCCCCTCACATTTTACATCACCCCCGCCCACCACACACACACACACACAGTGAATGCGCTTCCAGTTCTGTTCTTCTGTTGAGACTTTACTGATCACAACAATAAAAAATCTAAAATAATAAAGCCATACTTACTTCTCTGCAGCCGTGGCTGGGTACCAGAGAGGTGCCCGGCTGCTCCCTCGTTCCCCAGGCGGTTCCTCTCTGTCTGGAGAGTAAGTTCTGCCATGACTGACAAACGTGGGCACCTGCAAGCATGCAGAACTTCCTCTCCAGTGCTAAGGTTATGAGTTNAAATCCTAGATAGGACCTTATCTGTGTATGTTCTCCCTGTGTCTGCATGGCTTTCCCCTGGGTGCTCCAATTTCCTCACACACCCAAAAAAAGTACCAGTATGTTAATTGGCAGCTGACTCAATTGTCCCTCGTCTATGTGTAATTGCCCCTATGTCCCTAGAATGTAGAAGAATGATACATAAAGGCAGGGCCCCTTTTCCCCACNCATTCTGTCTGTATTCCCCATTGTATGGAGCTGCGGACACTTTGTGGCACATAATAAATAAGCGATAATCATAATATCAATGCCCTGCTTCTTTGCTACATATTTATTGCTACTGCTGCTGGATATCTNTAGCAGTAATATAATAGTGTGTCCCATAGCAGTTTCTTAGCACAAATTGCTTTTGAAAATACTATATTCATTCTAACACTCTAAAATATGCATTTTTGGACAGTATCATTTTTGTGATAACATTGCGTGTAAGTCATAAAAATCTAACCATGGTCCAGTCCACAATAAAATGCGACAAACTGGATGGGCAAGGCGGAAATTAACCACAGTTATTGATGCTAAAAAGAGCTGTCAGAATGACTACAGGAGCATGGAGCATTGTGGGATTTTTTTAAGCTGTCAATCTGACCATTTCCAAATATAGGGGAGGGTCCTAGTTTCCTCAGGGCCCTGGGGCAGCCGCAATCATTGCACCCGTTGTAGTTTCGACCATGGTGCAGTCCAATGACTTTGTCCTTATAACATACATACAGCTTTGAGCTCATGTAGACTAGGCATAAAAGAATACATTGTATTATAGAATGCATTGTATTCAAGAAAGAANAGTCTCTTTGCCAGATGTAGCCATTGTTTAGAACAATAGCTATCATGATGTTATCTAAAGCTCTCAGATGAATTATACCAATCACCGTAAGGTGCTGTGTTACTTCCGAGGGCTTGTCTTCTGAATGGCAAATACTAATGGTTGAATATCTGGTGTAGAAGTGACAAATGACTGCACATTGAACATGGAGATGAGAAAACATCTGTGCAGCTTGATGATAATTAGAGCTGGAAAGCAAAAGAGAAGTCCTGGAACGTGATTAATGGAATAATGGGGAGTTGCCGCCAGTATAGATAGTCCTATCTCTATACAGACAGCATCCCAAGCATGAAATTATAGCTGATGTTTACTTTTCTTGTAACTGTAATAAAGGACATAAATTAAATGACAGCCAGTATGTCTGAATACTATGGATTCCAATAATGTACCAGGCAAAGCCTACATGTACACTGGAACATACTAGACCATCTGAGGTTTAATCAGTTTATCTGCAATATTCTTTTATCTGCAAAAATACTGTTATCTCTTTCACCTAATTTTTACTTATTTATTTATTTATTTATTTACAAGCTATATAATAGTGCATCTGACATGACAATATATACAACCTAGCCACAAAAATGTGTATAAAGATCCACTCATATACTGTAGTGATTTTTATGGTTTACAATGGCTGTATAACTGAATCTAAATGCCAGGCACCACATAACTGCAAAGATTTACACTTCAGTCATCACATGTCCTTGTATTGTAATGAGAGATGAAAACCACTGATGNCATTGGAAGGAAACACTGTTCCAGTCATTTTTCACATGTCACAAGATGTATATCTCTATAGAAAGAGCCACATTAAATGCATGTGGCATGTAACAGCTGTGGTAGCACAATTTACCTCTGGGCACTTAATGACCAACAGGTTTTTTCCACTATCTGGGCCTGATCCAGACCTGCACATCCGCATGGAAAACAAGCAAATGCCCAGGGAAAAACCTGATCTGCGCCTGTGTCTGCTTGTGCATCTGGCTGCTACAATTTAAATATGCGATGTAGCAGGTGATGCATCCTCTTCTTTCACCATATGCTGTAAAAAAAATGATTCTTTTTTTTATTATTTATTTATTGTTTAGAAAATATTTTTTGTGTTATTTTTTTAAAAAAAAATTTCTACACATACCACTACTACACATGCCCATTGATAAATAAAAAAAACTTGAACTGAATGTGTTTTTAATGTTGTAAAAGTATTAAAAGTCCATTAAATAATCTACTATCAATGGCTGTGTGTAGTGGCATGTTGCTTTTACGACAGAATTTTTATCAATGGAAAATAATCGATGAGCCAAAAGCACAGACACTGAAGCTATAGAAGCTGCAACCTCTGTGGATATGGCTCCGACAAGCAGTAAAAATGGCTGCCATTATTTCCTTAGTTCTATTCGGAGGTGCATGTTTCTGACCAATATTCCTAACTCTTATTTACCAGTTATCAAGCGAATCACTTACCTCCAAATGATGCAGCTCCATTGTTGATTATCAGGACACAGAAAACTCCAATGGCGAAATAAGAAATCAAACAGGTAAGTGGAAATAGACTGTGAGCATGCAGCAACATTACTAGGGGCTTACTGCCCACCCAAAAATACTAAGAAAAACCTTGTACTGTGCGCAATTAAACAATAGTAAACCTACTGTACAGGTGTAATTAGCAATAGCAATATTGACTAATGTGTATATCTGCAATACAATCACCTCTTAAAAGGCCCAAGGAGATCTTAAACACAAATTTCTAGATGAAATAATAAGTCTGTGGAACTTTTATGAGCACCTCTTTTAGTACCAAGACTATTGGGATCTTATATATGAACTTCCTCACATAGGCATTTTTGTTGTTGATTTTAAATTTTTTAATAAACTATTATATTTGTTATTTTGTTTCAGCCGATGCATTATCGAATTAAGGATATTGCTATTGACTAATTACACCTGTACAGTAGGTTTATGATCTTTCAATTGCGCACACTACAAGGTTTTTATATAATTAGCATAGCATAGCATAGAATAGTGGCTAAAGACGAGGCAGAGCAAATGGACAGGAAGAGAGCCTCTGGGAGAGACGTAGAAGCAGGGACAAGGTAAGAAAATGTCTGGGTTTTTTTCAAAACAGTAAATTGTTTTATCAATTCTTTTAATATAGGTTTTAAAGGCATTTCATATAGGTGTAGGCATCAAACCTCTGCCCTAGGAATATATATAAACTGGATAACAAACTCTGTGTGACCCAAACTATGTGCAGCTACACCCCGTGGGGGAACTACCTCCAACCCCACAACAACTGAAAATACCAGTATGAAAGAACAACAAAAGAAATGCAGGTGTGCGCTAACTAAAACTTTTTTTTTTTAGTTAGCGCACACCTGCAAACCTCTGCCCTGGCAGACATCCTTTCCCTAGAGATTATTAGGGACATTTAAGCTTATAAGGACTTTTAAGGTGAATGTATAAAACACATGACTGCTCTAAAAAACAAACCAATACATATTTCACAGTCATTTAGGTCTATAAAGCATGGCTCTGCTGAATTTCAGGTATTGTTCCCAGAAAGTAGGCAGAAAGGAGCTCTTATTTCTTAGATTATCCCCAGAATCCAGGCAGAGCTAGCAAGTCTCACAATCTGAGCTTGACGCATGTGAAATCACTGCCTCAAGCACCAAGTAATACTCCTGCCCCATCCTTAGCCATTGCCGGGATTCATACTCCTGTGTACCCGTACAGGCAGCGTGAGAGTATAGGAGAGGGAANAACTCCCCTCTGCAATTTTCTCCCACTTCCGCAATCGTGTGCGTCCTAACTTATTGTACCCAAGTCAGGATCCAACCCCATATGATTAGTCAGGAGCAAGGATTCAGTCCTTATTTGTATATATCACACTCTAAAACCCCATCCCCATGTTGCCATTGCTATAATATAAAGTGTAGAAGCATGAACAGCCACATTTATTAAATGAATGAAATGCATCTAAAATTGCTGTAGTTTACTTCTTACCATTTGAAATATAAAGAAAAAGACACAATTACTTTGTGGTAAGTTACTAGTTTAGTCCGATCTCTTGCTAAGTGTTCCAGATAATGGCGATTGTAATAATGTATAAGATATAACAAATATTTTTTTCCTTCTTGTTTCTCTTTTCTGGCCAAACAAAAACATGGCGGTGGGTCTTGAGGGTGTGATTTACACAAAGCACGCATAAAGACCTGCCCCCTGCCAAATCACGTGATAACTAAGAATGGGGGATCTTTAGTAACGTTACCTCAATCCCAGATATGGGTGAATTGCCAGCTCTACAAGAATTCCGGGAGTAATGCACCAAAATCAACAGAACTAACAGTCTAACAGAAATTCCAGGACAGTCGGCATCTATGATTTACATATTGACATGGTAGACATTTAAATGGAATTGGCATAGGTGAGAGAAAATGTCAATTTTGACTNTATTTAATACAGAACAGAAGGATATAAGCAATAACACAAGGCATGCATGTAACATTTTAAGTAACGGTGTCATATCTGCTATTGAATGTCAGCTTTTATATTTATTGTTATTATTACTGTTATTACTACAAAGTGCAAGTTAGGCTAAAATGATTTTTCTCAGTATATGATGTCTATTGATTTTCACAGTTTTGAAACTGCCTCTACATAGAGTAATAAAGAAACTGCTGTATAAATATTGTATTCTCAGTGTCACAGCAAATTAGACGCTGTATCTTGAGCAGTAGATATATTGTGTGTTGTGTGGACTAGCTGTTAGAAAATATTAGATAATGTGCAACACAAAGCGTACATGCAAAATAGTCTATAGTGGCTGAATGCTTTCCTCTGTATAATGGCTGATCTCATGCAAATATAAATTATTTACTAAACATCTGCTTTCCTTTAATCTCCTGCATGGGAAATTGAACTAAAATAATGATTTCTCTTTTTCCCATTCNGATATCCCCAATGAATTGTTTTATTTGCAAACGAAGAGAAAGATTTTTCAGTTGCCTTATGAAAAGGATCGATAACAGTCATTTAATTTATAAATCTCGCTTGAATATTGCTGTTTCTTCTGGTAACTTGACTGTTCCGATCGATATGTCCGAAGGAGGTCTCAAGCATTTCTAAACTCTCTGCGGGGTTCTTTGACACTTGCAAATTGCATTGATTTTGACTCCCATATAAAAATCAACAACTATTAGATTTGTCAAAGTGAAATTTCTAAGTAGCCGTCGTTTTGTATTCTACGAAAAAAGACAAATAATTTTCAATAACTTTTCCACTGGAGACAGGAGAGGATATGGGCACTTAGCAAAACATTTAGTAGCAGACTGATCTCTCATGTCAAACCACTGCATTCATCATGGGTAGATATTGTCACACAAATCTTTCTATTTTACTCATATTGTAAGTACAAATTTTACTCACAATTACTCTGCTTCTGTTCTTATAGGAAAATAGTTCACCGCGGTCTACATATACTTAATTTATTTAATTAAGTATGTTATCATGATGATTAACAGATTTAACTGATTTAAAGAGGAGAGAGCGAGAAAAAGTAAGGAAATTTGTTACTATACTTTTATTTGAGATTTTTGGTAATGATACGACTGACAATTTGATATTGTCAACAACAAGAAACAGAAAAAAGAGGTTCCTCCTAAAGGTATGCACTTTCATGCAATTTTTTATGACAGATCTATATATACTAAAATCATAATTTTATTTCTTATGTATTAAAACCCTCAGAAATTCAGATTATAGGCAAAATATTTTTAATATCAATTATATAAATGTAAAAGAAAATAATGTTAAGTGTATTAAAAATAGGTGTATAGTGGTTCCTCTATGTCTCCATATTCAATTCTTCTCTTTTATACCTTAACCACAGGGTTATTCTACCTCTTAATATTGCACACCACCAGTGAGAAAGTGCATATGCTTTGTAAACTCTTATTATTATTGCATTATAATCTGAAGTGCACATGCATGTACACATATTCACACTTAAATATTGCACCTATCTCAAAGTGCAAATGCCTTATCTAGGTGTATCTGGTGCTCTAAAGCTTATCCTACAACTTATATATAAATATATTGCCCTTATGAAGGTGCCACGTGCTTCATGGAGCTGAGCCCATAGGTAGTTTAATGCACTTGCCCACTCAATTTAACCAACCACATACAGAGATCACAGTGCCAGTGCCTATTATATATTTTCTGGACAATTACCTGCCCCCAATTGCTGCATCTGGCCTTTATATTTGAAACTTATTGGTGTGACTAGATATTATGTAGTCCATATAAATAGAGTATTTTGTGAGTCTCCGGGGGTCACTGCCTTCCCCTCAGTAACCAGTCGCATTGGCCATCTCTTGTAAATGTCATTGGTTTGATTTGTTAAAGTGCATGGAGCTGTATAATTCTTATAAAGAGAGAGTTAATTCAATCATCATAGTAGGAGAGGAGCCCACGTCCACCTAATACCGACGTGCTTTTGGCTTACAAATGCTTTCTCAAGGCAAACTTGTGTGATTGCACCATATTTATATTCTTTATAGTCTACATAGGCCAATCATCTCCTCTTTTCCATGTCACATGATGGTCCCACGTAACTTGGCTATACTCGCCATCCTAAGATGACGTATACTTCGGCGCTCTCATCCTCCAATCTACTTCCGGTCTGCACTTCGCGCCCTTCGTTAATCACATGGTGTCCCTCAGCCTATCCTCAGCCTTTCATCACGGACTTGATCTCATAATGCTTTCTGGGATGACNTGTCTTCCGGCATACTTGTCCCTCATCTCCTTCCGGGATATACCATGTGCCCTTCGTTGCTCACAAGTTACATGCACGTGCACTTTGGATTATAATGCAATAATAATAAGAGTTAATAATTAATGTAGCTCCACGTATAAAACTCCTAGATAAGGCATTTGCACTTTGAGATAGGTGGAATCCATATTTAAGAGTGAATATGTGTACATGTTACATGCACGTGCATTTTGGATTATAATGTAATAATAATAAGAGTTTACAAAGCATATGGACTTTCTCGCTGGTGGTGTACAATATTAAAAAGTAGAATAACCCTGTGGTGAAGGTATAAAAGAGAAGAATTGAATATGGAGACATAGAGGAACCACTTTCCACCTATTTCTTTTAATACACTTAACTTTATTTTCTTTCACATTTCTATAATTGATTTTAAAAATAGTTTCGCTATAAACTGAATTTCTGAGAATTTTAATACATAAGAAATAAATTTATGATTTTATTATATATAGATCTGTCGTAAAAAATTGCATGAACGTGAAGAGTGCATCCCTTTAGGAGGAACCTCTTTTTTTTTTTTCTTGTTGACTATTAATTTAAGAGGCCATGGATAGCACCACCCCATTAGAATTGTGTATAATCTTGTATACGGGTATCACAGCAGTCTCTTCGGACCATGACAGAGGTTGCAGTCCAGTGAAAATTTGTGAATTTGATAATGTCGCCTCAATAATGATATGAATCAAAATATTAAGATTGACAAATATTTTCATCCTATTCAAGCTTTTCTTTATATTTATGAGAAATAAATACAGTAAAGTATCTCATATATATAAGTGTATGGGTCCCACATGTGAGCCAACTAGAAACTGACTGCCAATTCAATTGCTATAGAAACCATCCTGAGGGCAGATGGCAACAGGAAGGCCCAGGAAGATGCCATTAAAAAACTAAAGTTATAGTATAAGTTAAACATTTTACATCTTATTGTACTAGGGTATACAAAAGCAAATGAATACAATATCGATTTGTAGATTTTACAAATGTGTAGCTTAAGTGTGCCATTAGATTTTATGCTGGCTACAGACTATTTGATAACACCAGTGAATGAGAAAATGGCAGCTACAAAATGCCGGCATAACCATGTTGAATATCAGAGGATGTAAAATAAATGTTATTCTGTTCATGCAGGGAGATTACATTACTTTTGCTTATTACACATAGATATGGAAAAGCACTATCACCCCACCACTCTTGGTTTGATCCCAAAACTATCATTCCAAACATAACAACTTTCAGGAATACTGAAAAATCCAATTATTACAAAATGATAACTGGGTATATTAAAAGCAAAAATAGAAAACCACTTACAAATGAACTCACTTTCCTTTTACGTACTAGAGAATGTGAACTAGAATCTGCCTTTTTCTTTTTCCGCAATTTAGTAAATATAGCCCAAAATGAAATAAATAAATATATGTAATATAAACAGCCCCAAATGTCCTACCTAATCCTAAAGAATCATGATGTGGAAGCCACTGGGTTCCATCCTCCGTTTCCAGGTGTGATGCTTGATGTAATCTGTGGAGAGAAGCTGAAACGAGAGATAGACCCGAACTCCCCCTGCCNGTGAAAAACAGGTAATACATGGCCGAGGCAATGGTCATCATAGTCTGCAGCCTCAGGCTACTGTACCTTTTTTCGTCTATGAAACTGGCAAGTGAAACAGAACCCACGCACGTCTAGTGGTTCCATCCACACCCGTGCTAGGAGGGGAAAGGGAAACAGACATAAACAGAAGTGGCACTTATAGAGGTAGACTTCACTTCTCCCCATCTCACCCCCGGAATGCCTGCAAAATACCCTTTCCTCTCACCAACTGCTTCCTGTCTTCTATGCTGACATTCGTTCCACTGCTTATCCAAGGCCTAGCACTGTCTGCACGCTACAATTTACTCTGGCCTAGCTTCATAAAACTCTGGGTGAATCTTAAACAATTGAATAGATTTGGTAATGGGAGGCAATTTTGTTAAAACCCTCTTTCACTAGTGGGAAATAAAAAAAAATAAGTAAAAAAAAAAAGAATAAAAAAGTCTGGGGCTACCAAATCAGTAATTTTCAGAACTGTTGTGAAGCCTTCCTTTTTCTTTTTTGATCAGAGGCAGACAGCTGTTGAATATTAGTTCTCTTATGTGGGCCGTGCTAGGTCTTGGGTCGCCCTGGATGAGACTGGGCACTGCNCCCCCACCATCCAGATCGAGTGGCATGATGTAAAACCATCGAGGAGGGAAGCGGGGAGGAGGAAATATTGTCAACTGTCCTACCGATTGTTAATTTATTTATTTTTAACTAATTTTTTAACTAGTTATTTTTTTTACACTGCCGCCCTCCTTGTGCCGGTCTCTTAATTAGCAATAAAGCTTATAAAGAAAATGGTATGGGAGCTGATTGATATAAACATCTGCAGGGAAAGATGGATACACTGATGCCTATCCGAATGTAAGGACATGGTGTAAGTTGGGCTCCAATTAAATGGTCTAATGTCTTGAAAAGACACATATTTAAATGATAAAAGTGATGAGGAATGCCCCTTATCTCATTTAAATATGCCAGATACGTAAGGACACGGATGCAGGCTTTGCCAGGCTGGAAGGCGCAGCTTTGAATTTGGTCCCAAGTCATGAGTGCCTAAAGATCTGAATCTTGCCCATAGTGTATAATCAGCATTGGACAAGTGTGGAAACATTTTTTGTATTTATAGTTGCCAGATAACATCAAACAATATCACACCAGTAAGAAAGCTGTGAAATTAAAATCTCTGAGGTCACCAGTCAAAATCTGTTCATTTCCTGAGGTTATCCATTTGCAAGGTGCATTCAAGTCAGTGAAAAACTATTAAGACACTCATGACTCTTGAAAGCACACAGACACACATTAATAGTACAATACAGAGCTGTAGCTAAATATTTTTTGCCTGGAGCATGAAGTAAATCTGATACCTATTTTTGTACTGATCCTTAATGTTATATATTGTTTTGTATATTGTATGGAGCGCAGGCTTGTTTTTACTACAGACTAATTTAAAATCTCACTGACTATTTTCCACATTTGGACACTTTGGACCAGATCCATGTCTCTGTGGGGAGTGTAGTGAACTCCCCTCTCTTGTTGCTATACCCCTGACTTGTTTGGATCAGTGGTTCGTGAGACTGCCTGAGTCCCTACAAACCCTGGTCAAATTCTTTCTTTTAAATATACCCCTGCCTTGCAAAGGGGCAGGTTCAGTCCAATGGATGGATTCTGGCGCATGGAATATGGTTACCACCCGTCTCGGAATCACACATGGTGTCCTTGGACTATACTATAACAGCACTTTCAGGTGATCCTCCTGGTGATCGGCTCAGTGCTTCCACTTACTNCTGACATACAGACGTTGCATTCCTGCACGAGATCTGACAGATCTGACAGGCTGGAAAAACGTGGGAGAATGGGTCCAAGGGAAGGAGCATAGGAGGAAGGGGGAAGGGCTGAGGGGAAAGAGTGGTGAGGCAGGGTGCAGGGGCCTATGCCTCACCCAGCATTTACCTGAGGGAGCTGTGGTTTGCCATAGGAAACCATGAGCTTGGAGTACAGCTGGTCATAACTAATGACCAATCAACAGACAACTTAGTAAGAAACACACATAACAACAAAATAGAATAACTGCATCAGAAGCAAGCGTGGGGAGTCTGCCCATCCCACCCCTATA
>JABWIB010000807.1:0-10463 GCA_016617825.1 Platyplectrum ornatum | reverse complement strand
TATACCAGAAAGGACCATCTAGACGCAGAAAGGGAAGGGTACATGGTTTCCTAGCAGACATATAGTACAAGAGCACAAAAAAAAAAAGAGCAATCAATATGGTTGAATGATATTGAGAAAAGAACAGGTGAAACCTAACAATCAGCCGAAGATTTCCTCCTTTGCATGACAGCGGATACAAATTTAGGTTATCCGAGTAATGAGCCGATTATACAAAGCGCAAGGTGTTTAATTATAACATGCTGTACACTATTAAATAGATTTAATTGAAAACTTAAATAGTGGTCTCTAAATAGGGACAACAATGCTTTATTTACTTAAGTTATCCAGAAGTTGCCAGAGATATTGGGATGTATGAGATGAAGAGATATGAATGTTACTATAGGAATACATTATTAAGCAAGAACAGAACATCATGTTAGGGGATTTGTTTTTTAACCATTATATGTTAACAAACCAGAACCCCGGAATTTAGCAAATATAGACAGAGCAGTAGTAAAACCCAGAATACATCATTAGTAAATCACCACTAGGAATAAATAATCTAGTTACCTGTACTGAGACATCTTGCTGCTTTTACAACAAAATGCAATCTTAATGGTGTGTTAAAGCGACGTTGTTATGGTGGAAAATATTAATAATATCTGACAAAGCATAAGCAATCATACTGAGAGAAATGTGTAGATCCCCAAAACAAGTAAACCCTGTAAAAACTATCTAATAAGTAGGACAATATTCATGCTGAGAAACTAGTAACTACAATAAGGAAACAAATGATACTGTATTTAGTCAGTTTAGTGAAATTTATAGATTTCAAGTAATAACCCACAATATTCAGTATGTTTCAATATGTTTCTTACACGCCCCTTTTCTCATTTGCATATGTGCCTTTAGCAGGGCTAAGCCCTGCTAATTGTTAGCGCAGCCTGTCTGGACATGGTGCAGGCTTAGCGCAGAGGGNNCCGAGGCAGGTAATGTCCTATGGACAATTACCTGCCTCATTAAGGGTTAAAAAAAGTTTAAAAAAATAAAATTATTAAACAAAAATAAAATATTAAATTAAGTGTTTGTGTNAATATCAGAAAAGCAAAAAAGAGATTCATTTATACAGACGCTGTCATAATAATTAAAATCCAAAATCAGGCTGCAGAGAGGGACTGCTTAAGGTTAGGCATGCTAGAAGGAGAAGGTAGGCTGCAGACAGGGCTAAGCCCTGCTAATTGAAAGCGTAGCCTGCACCATGTCTGGACATGGTGCAGGCTTAGCGCAGGGACGCAAGAGGCAGGTAATGTCCTATGGACAATTACCTGCCTCATTAAGGTTAAAAAAATAAAAAAATAAAATAAAATATTTAATAAAGTGTGTTGTGGGTTACGCTACGTACGCTGCGAGGACAGACAAGCAGAGGCTGCGGACACAGCGTCCGGAGTCTCTGCGTTTTTTTACATANCGCAGGGATGCGGGGCATAAGGCATGCCCCTCTCCCTGCGCTCTATTCAGAGCTGCGCTTTTGCAGCGTGCGGCCGCAAAAAAGCCTGAATCAGGTCCGATGTTTCCAGCCCAAGTCTAATAACAGTGCTCAAACGTCCATTCAGACGTTTAATCCATTCTGTGGACAGAATNAAAGTTTTAAGGTGAGAACCATGTGGTGATATTCCATATCACATATCACTGATTACAGCTGATGCTGTGTTCAGAACCTGGACTGGTCTTCAGTTATTACTAATAGTCAACAAATTGTGTGTAGAGCTCTAACCACTGTAATGACCAATGCATTTGAGAATGTATGTATGTCTATTGGCATAATGGTATTCATTGACTTAAATCCTTAAAATATATTTCACATTGACTATTAATCCAAAAAAAATGATACAATTGGTAAATTCAATGTTAATTAACTAAAATCCTAAATATATCTTACATAAATAGGTCAATCAGCCAATTATTAACTGATAAACATGATCATTGTGTAGTATATGGCATGGATCAATTTTTCAGCTATCCAACAATCCTACTAAGATTGGCAGAGTGTACTGAATAGACAGTATCAATTATGTGTGTTCAAAACTTTGTGTTGATTGCCAGGCACATAGCATAGTGCATGACCACTTTAATTCTTTACTAGAATTTCTTTTTATTGGAGCTACATTTTTTACATTTGGAACATTACATGTGTCATTAAGTGCATTGAGAAATACAAATTAAACAGTACACGTCATGGAGTGCACTGAGTAGTACAGTTTAGAGCTTGTAATCTTTACTAGGATGTAACCTTCACAATAATTCTGAAATATATAATGTCATTTTTCACCAAATATATTTTGACAACTTATTTAATTCAAAATAGAACATTATGTAATGTATAATGTAAAGNGTTACTAAAGATCCTAGTTCTTGTAGTATAAATATGATAAAGTGGCATGCAGAAATACTATTTCAGATTNGTTTCTTACATTATGCAGAAAGTGAAAAAAGACTAACTACAACAATTTTAGATTCTACAGCNAGAAGGAAACTACTAAATAGACAACTACCATTATGAAATGTATTTCTATATTTCATAACTGTTATTGTGATTGTGAATATACAGTATAAGTTGATTTTNTACATATAAATATATATGCTTTAATGTAGTTTTCTAAAGGGAATAATCCTAAGCAATAGGAACTGTATCTTGGCCGACCATAAACCATCTTGACTGGCCATAAACCATAGCTGACATGCCAAATGTACCTTGTAACTAAGTCCCAGGCCACTTTATAGTACATAAACATCGGCTATGAAGCAGGAACCAGGTCTATTAGATAGCATCCATAAACCATTATATACTAACACACAGTGGGCCTAAATTTACTTCGCATTTCTTCTATTTTTTTGTTACTTCTGTCAGTAAGAATGAGTGTCTTAATCTGTCTGATCCATTAGTTCCATGAAGGAGCAGGTAGGTAAATATTATTTAAAGTCTAGGGGAAGAAACAAACACACGCTTACCACAGTTCTCCATTAAAAGATGATTTTAGGAATAAAATACAGGAACTCATTTATTAATATGCAATGAGNTGCTTGCTTCAGTCTCACACCTTATAATGTGGTTACCNTTTGAAAAGTTCTTGTTATTGAAGTTATTCCTCTAGCATGTGCTCTACTTGAAGCAGTACCCCCACGTGTGTTGGTTACACAATACTAAGATGAATGCTATGACCTNAGGTGCAAATAGGAAGATTATGTGACATGCCTTTCACAGGTTTAGAACCAAATTTTTTTTGCATTCTGCAATTTTTTTGTATGAACTACTGATATAAGGTCGTATCACAACATCTCAATGAATTCACAACACATTTGACTAGAACACTCCAATACTGTAAATGAGTTAGTTTTGGACATCNATTACACGTGCTGTAGAGCATAACACAGCTTCAGTTGAGCTTCAGATCAGGNCTTGATGTGGGAATTTTAATGTGGGGAGTATGGGGGAGGAGGTTATGAAAGATAACATTAATCACAAAATTGTGGGTATGGAGTGCAGGTGCTTATACAAGGGAGCAGAGCTTATTGGTGAAAAAGTGCTGTATACCATACCGGTGTATACGACCCCACTGCGAGCACTGCTTCACATCATGGAAGGATGACTTGAACATTCTTTCTAATAGTTTANTGAAAAAGAGTAGACTTTATTAAGAGTTGTCCAGGTCCTGAAGTAATATAGCAAGACTATTTTCACACTATCATGGCCATGTTTACCTGTTGGTATGATGCTTATTGTAGAATNAATTTCTATCTTTATACCAGGTCATTGGACCTATGTCTTCCAAAAGTAAATTGATTTATTAGTTCAAAGAACCCCAAAGGCTTTAGGATAATAATATGGACTTTGCCACATAAATAGCAAACCTGAAATTTTGTCATGGTGGCATCGGTAAGGTATTTAAATCAAACAGTAGGTGCTTGGCTAAGTCATTACCTATGATTATCATTTCAGTACTGATCCCATTTGCTGTGGGTTAAGTTAAGGTGGCCACCACTTACACATGCATAAAATAGTAACACTCTGAGATCTGATAGTGTACCTACAATGGTGATATATGTCAGACTTCTACTTGTAAGGATCAATCCATTCTGTGTCTCAGAACCTCAAAATGACATTGTACAAGTCAAGTCAGTTTGGGAAAAGATGTACTTCCTTGATCACCCTTGGGTATGAGCAAGAATTATTCCCTACTGTGAAAGCTGAAGGTCAAGTTCCTACAGTAACTTCTTGCTGCCTCCATTGTAAAATGGAGATCACAGAAGGAGAAGGGTATGGTTAGGCTCTAGTGAGGGAACGGATTGAAGGGGAAGGTTAGTGTTAGGCTGCAGGAAGGGGAGGGTTATGGTGATGGAAGAAGAGAAGGCTGTGATGAAAATAAGGAAAGGAAAATGAGGACAAATCAATGTATATGTCAACCATATATATCTACTGTACCATTATACACTCTAAGTAATATTTACAACCATAATGTCTGGTGACACATCTATCTTTGATGCAACGGAAGCCTTGAATAACAGAGAATAATGATTATCATAGCTAAGAATATGTATGTAAAATAATTGATTACCAGTCTGGACAATAATGTTGTTTTTTATGCTAATATTATTTGTATATCTTATACTGAATATTCAACAATGTAAACTTTACTTCTGTGATGCATTAATGTGTAACCCTTTCCAGACCGATATACAGTATTTCAATACTTTTATATTTCATTTCTTCTGGAATCTATTTTGATTCAAGCATACTGTGCTGCATAATTTCTGCCTCATAAGTTGATGACATTGGACCAGATCCAGACTTTAAAGTAAGAACCGAAAGTAAAATGAAATTCTTTGTATGCAGGGAGAATACTTTACTTTTGCATGTTGCACACAGATTCTGACCAGCGTTACTGTTACACGGTTATTAGACTTGGGCTAAGAAACATCATCTCTCAACTCTAATACTGATGGTAACAGGTGAAATTTCCTCCTCCTGCAATGCAACATGGTTTCGTCTCTATGTGGTCTACTAATATTAGTATATCAATTTGCTTTCTTGTATTGTTTGTATGCGTCAGCAGGGGTGCCATCAGTGGGTGACAGCCAGTACTGCAGTCATAGTCTGTCCTAGTTGAGGGACCCCAACCATCAGATTGGAGAAATGGATGTATTTTATTCCACCCTCTGGCCACTAGAGGCCGCCAGTCCGTGTTCTGTATCCCAGTCTCAANTTACTTGCCCATCGATGGCACTACAAATCATTACAGAGAAAAATGACTAGTCAANGTCTCACCTGTGTCAGCTCTATGGGCAATGTATAGCCAGCCTGTACTTTGTCCCGATTAGGGGACACAACTGCATTTTTTTTGTAATTTGTAACAGGCAGAAAAAGGGACTTGGGCAAAATAGGGGGTCGGTCTTATTGTGTTTTCGGAGACAGATATGGGGAGAGGTATGGAAATCTCTACATGTCTCTTCTATAGCCTCTACATTGTCATTTAGTACATGTTACACCTCTTATTAAACAGTCAAACACTAATATTTCTGAAGGCAATTAATGATCTGTGTTGCTGCTGGAAAGAAAGAGTACGTATAAGTTAGTTGGGGTGTGGGGGGGGGGGAGATTGTCTATTTTGCCAGTACCAGGCCTCACTGGTACTGGCAAAATAGACAATCAAGGCAAGGAGGGCTGTGTCGGGGGCAGGGGGCATATGCAATCTCCAGGCTGTTGTTCCTGGAGATTTTTGGGGATTGCTGGCTCTGTGCATAGGGCTGAGTGTCAGAGTTTCTGGGCAGGAGTGTGTATCTGCCTCCCAGTCGGCAGCCAGACAGTGAAAAGCTGTATTCCTCTTCCTAGCCAGCAGTAGTAGTAGTAGTAAAAAGTAAAAGGCGTGTGTGTGTGAATGTAAACGGGGCAAAGCTAAAAGTTGCCAGCCAGCTCCNAGTGTTAGGACATGACTGCACATGATGTTTACATATTATTGATCTTGGGTTCATTGTAACATAGTGTGGAGGGAGTGCACTAACTTTGCATAAATGATTTTTATGATTGTATGGTTGTAGCTATAAGTCTGCAGTGCAGAAGTGCAGGAACCATGTACAACTTTTAATATACCATATACACAGGGCTGACACTAGATCTGCTGCCCCCCGGCCGGCCGCCCTAGGCTCCAGCCTGACTTCGCTTAATGGGCGCACCGACTCTGCATACACACTATTTAAAAGTATAACATTTTAAATATGCAATGTTTCCCAATGGCCCTTTCAGTATTGTATTGTATAGTTGATCCTCTTGAGCTAATACGTTTATGGGTAGATTCCTTTTTCTGTTTTTTTTTACAACCTTATAATGACTTTTCTGTATGTAATAATGCTTTATTCCAAGTCATTTTGGATAGCAGCATGATATTTGTCATTTCATTGATCCACTTCTAGTTGCAGTTTTGAGATGCAGTTTTGGAATAATGTCTGCTGATTTAACTACAAGACTATTACTGTTTTTTTTATTTAAGNTGCCCACACACTAGACGATTGTCCTGTGAATGGGCAGCTTAAGAGTTAAATAGAAGACAACTTCTAATATAGCGCCACCTTTTGCCCATCCTAGATAATATTTATTTTTTATCTGCTGTTCTGCTGTTACAAGTTATTCATTTAGAGAGCAATCTCCCCATAGGAATACTCTGTTTTGTAAGAACTAACATGATTACCAATGATTGCTTCTTTTACAAAGGTGTTTTCTTTTTCAGGATCAATGTAATTAGTAATGGCCTGTGTTTCAATTTATCGTAATGGCAGTTTAAATTCTATTGCATCTGTCAATGTTGTGACACATAAATAATGAATACAGGTAGCTAGTAACATTTTCAGATATATAAGTCTGCGAATAAGGAAACAAAACTATTTATTTGACACACACACACATAGATAGTAAGTGCAGAAATGAGCAGATTGTTATGCTACTACATATGGTATGTCAAATGGTATTAAATAATTCATTTTAGCCTGTTATTTTAACAGATTGTAGTCTAAGATATGCATTGCTTTGAGGATAATACTGACTGTTGGTNGGTATATACTAACATGAATTTAAATTAATAAACATTTCATAATACCAGGTTTTATTATTAATAGATGTTTTGAGTAATAACAATAGGAAAGTGTTGTTATATTAAGTTCTATACAGGTATAGAAGTTGGATATCCGCTGTTCTTTATGTAGTCTTGTGTTATTTTCTGTGTATATGACACAAAGTGTATTATAACTTACCTGTCCTGCTCGGTTCAAGCTCGGTCTGTGAGATCATTGCAGACATCATAACTNGTCGCAGTGAGCCGAAGTCCCGGAGCATTCTCAGTTACTCACTTATATGTTCCAGAATGAANGTCATTGCACATGTGCTGGCTCTTCAGTGACCAGCACTTTGTACACGTCAGGTAAGTTTAACTCTTAATTCTCTTTTTTTAAACAAATGAACACCACATTTTTTTTCCAATCCGATTATTATTTTTATTTATTTTTTAATGAAACTTGAAAACATTTATTTGACAAGAAATGAGAAATGTTGTTAGGCAAGCCAGTGCATGTACTTATGTAACCATAGACAAGCAAACAATAATACTGATGGTGGGTGTGCTCGATTTGCAACAAGGCAGGTGGACTATTTCTTCCAACCAATGGATTTTCTTCTTACTGTTTTTTTTAAATGCAAGTTTTGAATACCCTTTATATACCACTAATGGTGCCCTCAAGTCTATTTTCCTATTTCAATCCCCTTTGCCATGTTAATTTACTTGCTGCCTTTCTCCATTATAGGTGTAATGAATCTTCTTAGTTAACAAATATAATAAACANGGATGTTAAAACAGATGGATTCCAAAAATTTTGATTTTTAAATGCTGTTAAAGAATATCTTCAAGCTTATATTTCTTTTTCCAACCGTATATACCTGAAAAGTCCCAATGGGAGCCATGATGCTTTCAATCTGCTCTTGGTATATAAGCAGCTTCCAAAAGACATTTGAGTTTAATATCAATAACATCCAATAATATGCCTTTCAGGATAATAAGTCTTAGTGTGGCACTAAGTAATGAGTATTGTCAGTTTGGTTAAGATGTTTCTCTTAGGGACAGCATTTCAGTTGTCTTGTACATTTGACAGCTATGCCACATATATTTTTTTCCAATCTTTTTCAGTTTAGCTCAAAAGTTAAAGAATATGGAGTATTTTTCAGATAAAAATGTGATTCTGCCCCAAAGTATTTTTATTTTAATGATATTAGTTTCATAAACTAAAATATCTAAAAATATGTAATGATTAACCAGATGTGTGCTGGCTATATTTCCCCAAAATGATACATAAGAAACTCACTGTGGGACTAACTAAAACTAGAAGATTTACATGTTCTCGTTATTGATGACCTTCCATACTGTAGTTCCCTTGTGATTTCACTTCCCTTGTCCCTCAGTCTAGAGTAAAAAAAGTCATCAATAATGAGGACATAATTAGCTTATCTCAAGTCAGCCAAATAACCTTTTCTGTATATAGTTATCAACACAGTTACAATGCAACATTACATGTGTAGATTGATTAATACTAAATATGTCCATAATGTATTAAATAGTTTTAATGCATATTTATTTGAAATATATGGGTATCTTATAAAATATACATGATGTTGATGGTTATGATGTTATGGTTTGCTCTTNGTTTTACCTTCATGCCAATTAGTGGTCTATTCTGCATACTAGGAATACTACCTGACCCACCAGGAGACACCATAATTACATCATGAATATTTCATACTGGTTTCAGCATGAAACCAGGTTAAGCATTAAAATAAGAAGTACGTTTTACTTTTTTTCCATCATGTTAAAGTAATAAACCATCAATAAAATTTAGAAATGACTAGTAAATGATAAATAAAAAAAAACTAATGGAAAAATGTTTTACATATGGAAAATCAATTTAAACTAAAAGTATGTATTTGGCCAGTACAAAACCAGTTTGCAAAATCAGGGTACTGGCCACAGAAACAGATGAATGCAGAGAATGTTATGTTCTTAAAACTGGTCTAAATGTATGAGAAGGGGAGAGAGGGGGTATAANTTATACATATAAATTCTGAAATATTATTATGTCAAAAAAGGGGATTTCAGCTTGTGTCCAGAGCGCATACATGTAAACAAATCATCTCCCATTATCACATGTATCTTTATGGGTAAATATATATTGAAATTGTGCACATACACAGGCTGGAAGGTGCAAAGTCAAATAGGACATGAGATTATGTGTAAAGTATAAACTAGGGTGTTCGCATAATAGTGTTGTGACGTTTGTGATCTGAATAAAAGACAGTGTCAGGAAAAGAATATAAAGGAGGGAGGAAGTATGTAAGCATCTATGCACAAATTACAGACTTTTTTTATATTGTAGCTTACTTGTGATAATATTGATGACAATGTGGTAATTTGATGATGATTAGCAAAATAGGTTTACATGGGTTAAAATAATGCATGGACAATGAGCAACATACTATATCTATTAAATTATTGCTGGCAGTGTTTCTTTATGAGCATATGCAATTATACTTATAAATTACATTATCTGTAGACAGGCACAGTAAAAAGAAAGCAGAGATGAGCCACATTATGGGCATGCGATCAGGTCTGGATCAGGCCCTTTCTGTTTTCTATGCACCTTGACTGTGTAAATATGTTTGAAGGAACATAAGAGCAATAGCCATATAAGTATTAACAAAGATCCAATTGTGCTGTTATGNTATGCCATATGCAGGTAAATTCTGTTATCTTAAATTGTTCATCCAGATAATCTTTGTTTACAGAAAAAGCATGTGTGGTTGCTTGATAAAGCAGGGTTGCTGACTTTTGGATGCTGACTTCATACCTTCCTTTCTATGACTTGTATGCAATTCAAGTGTCAGCGAATCAGATTTGTGTGCACTATGATAGTTTATCTATACAAGCAAAATCTGGCCCCCCATCATTCAGAAGTGTCATTTGTTATTAATCTGGAAAACACACCCTTCTCCGCACTCAGGATCCCGTCCTATGTGTTTAAATAGGAAATAGATCTGTTGTTGGCCAGCATTTGTTCTCTGTGTTCTACATCTCATCATGCATTCTACAATGAGTCCTTCAATATTCAACTTTAATTTGACTCTGCCTGAGGGTCTAAAATCCATTTTTCCTCTCATCCTTTCTCTTTCTAATAAAAAATCACTCTATTTTGTATCTGGCTCTATTTAGCTTGTTCAGCAAAGAAAAGCTGTTTTTTTGCACAGCTCAAGAGTACAGTAAATGCATGTAAAATAAAAGCATGAAAAGCAAGATAATTTATTAAAATAAATGCAGGGACATTCAATAGGTTCAGGAGTCTGGACTAAATTCTGAGCTCTGCATATTATATTCAACAGTGGATGAATGCAAAAA
>JABWIB010000806.1:31052-44168 GCA_016617825.1 Platyplectrum ornatum | reverse complement strand
TATATAAGACTCCATGGCCTAAATTTACTAAGCAGTGTGATTGCTTGGAGCCTGAAACCACTTTTCAATCTCACTGCAATCTCCCTGCTTAGTGAATTTATTCCCANACATCATAATGGTGATCTCCATAAGAATAAAACCTCTGGCCAGTCATCCAGTTCCAGCTCCATCAGTGCTCTGCACCNATGAGAGGTAAGTACCTCAAAACAGCTGTCTGTAGATGGGCACCTCTTCCTGGAGGAGGAACTGGCTATAATTCCCAGTTATGTCAAAGGCCCCATTGTGGGTCGGATGTGACTGAAGGAAAGCTACCTCCAATACATGGTGCTGGGGCTATAGCTCACTTCGCTAGAGCTTATTTAAATATTTAGTTACACAAAGAAAATGTGTTAAGGTTGGTGTGACTATTTCTACACAGTGGACATTCTCAAAACCGCCATTAGCACCAGAACCANGGTTAGCTCCTCAGACCCTGTACTCTAAAGCTGTTATCCTTGATGGGCTTACCCCTGCAGCATCTACTCTATANAATCCAATGCCTAAATTTACTAAGCAGGAAGATTGCAGGGAGAATGAAAAGTGGGGATGTTGCNCATAGCAACCAATCAGATTCAATCTCACATTCTCCAGTATGTGAGTATTAAACTGAGAGCTTATATCTGATTGGTTGCTATGGGCAACATCTCCACTTTTCAATCTCCCTGTTTCATACCTCCCAAGTGTCCCGTATTTAGTGGGACAGTCCCGCTTTTGGGTGACTGTCCCGCTGTCCCTCCCTCCTACAGTTTATCCTGACATGAACTTNAAGGTAAAATTTGCCGCCACTGGAAAGGGGGTGGGACTTAATTCATCCCGCTATCGACCACTCACATGTTGGGAGATATGCTGTTTAGTAAATTTAAGGCCAAAACTACAGTGGATTGACATCTTAANACTTCTTAATAATAATGATACTTTTACAAAAACCTTTCTCTTCAAAAATAGACCAAACTTTAATAGCTTTTAATTAAGTTTTTAAATAGCTTGGTGGGATAAAGGGCAAGTACGTTGTATATTCTACCATCTATTATAAAGTATCTAATTTTGTAATTTTAAAATTACAGAACCAAAGGTACTGTTTCATAGTCAGCTCTATTAATAAATATGTAAAACATTAACTCTGAGAAAATGTGAACTTAAAATATTCATTTGACTATTAAGATATGGAGAAAAGCTCTCTTGAATTTCATTATTTTTAAAGTTAATCCTTTTAAATCTTTTAATCAGGTCTACCTGCTATAATCAAACTGCAGTGTGGGTTTTAAGACTGTGTATTTGTTATTTGGAAATATTNAGAAAACAAAAATAAACTTATTTTATGGTCTACATATTGCATGACAAAGCAGCACTTTTAAATAAATATATATATAGGACCGGATCAGGGGCAGATTAACCAAAGCTCAATCAGAGTGGTTGCCCCAGGGTCCCGACACATAGGTCATCTTCTACGGGCAGTAGAGTCTGGAAACGTGTTTATTAAAGTCCAGTAGGGGCTGCCACGGTTTAATTGCCAAGGGGCGCCCACAAAACAGACTGGATGTAGACATCCGTCTGATAACCGATTGCAGCAGGCTGCTTGTGAATGTCAGATATTTTTCTGACATCGTGCATGCATATATGATACCCCAGGATCTCTAAGGGGTTAACTCAGAACTCTGCTAGAAGGGATGTCTGGCTCTGATATAATTTGCAACATTGTATGGAGGTGAAATGGAGGTGGATTGTTTAATGTCTGCTGACCATGGATTAGGTGCTGAGTTCAGCGTCTGCATGCCTTTGTACCATAATATGTGCACAGGAAAATGTTAAGGTTATCTGCCAAGGGTGGAAAAATGGTGTNTTTTGTCGGTGGAAGTATTGTCTTGTGTCTGTTACACTGAGGGTCCTGATCTGGGCCGAGACTATATTGAAAGGAGAACAACATGGAGCCAACATGGAGGCCGTGGAAGAGTACTTATACACCAGCTACACTTTGGGGCTGATTCAATCCCTCGCGAAGACGGGAAAAAACGTGAAGTGCACCTCTATGAGGTGCGAACAAAAAACGCGAGTTTTCCTGCCTTACGCAAACTGCGTAAGGCAGAAAAAATTCGCGCGAAGGGGATTGAATCGGCCCCTTTGAGACTATTCGGTACCCATCTACACTCAGGTATCACCAGCGCTATTGAAAGAGACCCAGCTCTAACTTTATTGTTGTTTGTCTGTGTGTGATGTAAAGTTTGAGCATTGTAACATGCCATCAAGAGAAACGTTATGCTTTATTGAAAATGCCAAATTATATTCTGCAAAGTCATTTATTTTTTATGCTCTTATGTTATGTGAAGTGAAATGCCTTGATGTTTATGTTTTGTAAAATAAGTCAGAGCCGGGGATTTCTTCTAGGGACCCGTCACAATAAAATAAATTTTGAAGCTTGCAAACCCTGGTGTGCTCATTAGGGTAATGAAGNAAATGGTTAAGCGGGTAGCAGTTGCGGGGTGGGTCTCCTGTCCGGGCTTCCTGCATCGGTTATGGCCGGTGTTAGTGCTGGGGTGAGCAGGGCACAATAGTGTGGGGCCAAGGTAACATACTGGGATGGCACATATTTCCTATAACCTATGGGGTTAATTTANTTATGCTTTATTGAAAATGCCAAATTATATTCTGCAAAGTCATTTATTTTTTATGCTCTTATGTTATGTGAAGTGAAATGCCTTGATGTTTATGTTTTGTAAAATAAGTCAGAGCCGGGGATTTCTTCTAGGGACCCGTCACAATAAAATAAATTTTGAAGCTTGCAAACCCTGGTGTGCTCATTAGGGTAATGAAGNAAATGGTTAAGCGGGTAGCAGTTGCGGGGTGGGTCTCCTGTCCGGGCTTCCTGCATCGGTTATGGCCGGTGTTAGTGCTGGGGTGAGCAGGGCACAATAGTGTGGGGCCAAGGTAACATACTGGGATGGCACATATTTCCTATAACCTTTAGGGTTAATTTAAAGTCGTGTGATCGGGACGCCCCTCGCCAAGCAGACCTGGCATTGGAGCAGTAAGGGGAACATCACACATGTGATAGATGATACAAGATGGATCTCTTACATACAACGTTCCATACTAGACTAAATCCACATGTCTAATCCCTGCAAGGGCGGAAATAAACATGTAGTTCAAGATGGAGTTGGTGGTAGGCTCTTCTGTATGCAGAATTAAGGTAGGGTAAGTGTAAAGGTAAGTGTTTGGACAGGTAAGTGTCTATACTCTGTCCAAGAGAGGTATGGTCTTTATAAACTAATTTGTTGGTCTAAAAATACCCAGTGGATTTTTAGTCCATGGGCATGTTGGCATCTGCAGCATATTCAAGCACACCCACCAATACTGGTGAAATAATATGTGGNATGCTGTGGAAAGCATCAGTGAAATGAGTCAAAGAGAGGTCAATTTCTGTTCTGTCCACATATAGAACATTCTTGTATTGAATGGTTCTAGCTATAGGAGGTCAACAGTGAGAGAAAAGATAACTTTGAAGTGAATCCCTAGAACAAAAAGAAAAGTAAACTTCATAGGGAAAACTACACTTCAAACACAATCCCCGCGTGAAGATGGATTACTCTGTCAGAGATGGATGAAAACATGAATTAGTGCAATTTCTACAACGTGAGCTCTTCCACTATAAACATGAATGTACATTGTAGTGTGAACGNTGTGTTANGTCCCTTNAATCAAAGCTTTAAATTAAATAGANGGAAGCTAATTTCTTGCTCTAAATATATAAGTAATTGAAAATGTTGTGTAATCAGAATGCAGTATTTTTCCATGTCTTACAAATAATAATAATTGCAGGAAGGAAAAAACAAGACGTACTCACTATGCACTCCAGTATGGAGCATATCGAACAGATCCATTGTAATGGGANGCTTCCAAATTGTGGAATGGGTGGTGTGCCCTTATGTGAGAGGGGCAAGGTTTGCGGAACACGCAGTAAGGGCTGGGTTTAGCCCTAATGTGTGAATCTAATTTCTGCACTGTCACTATTTTACCTGATACCGTTAGGGGTCAGCTATTGATTGTGAGTAATTGTGAGGGGAGCAGATTGCCCCTCACCCACANTAAAGTTCAAATCTCATGGCGCTATGGCCTTCAAGCCCCAACCACAGAAGATCCAGCATGACTACGTCATTAGTTCTGTAATACAACATATAATTGAGAAGTCAGTCTTTTAAAAAAGCACAGAAACTNTCAAATATGAAGAAAACAGCTGTATGCTTCATTTTTTGGACATTTCTTTGCCCTTCATTTATAAAACGTACCTGAGCACTTCTTCTTTACATAACAACGACTCCTCTATAAGTTATTTATTACATACTGTAGTTGTTATGTTTTTGTATTCAGAAACCTGTTATGTTTCTCAGTGATTCCTGCTGGGGGGTTTCATACTTAGATTTTGCCCCAAACTCTGCCCCTGCTCCTCCAGGCCAACCATGATCGCCCTGGAGGAGGCAATAATTTATATAATTTATATTGTCACAGATTACCACATACCTGTTTAACTAAGCTACTATAAGTATTGTGCTTNGTGTGGATTTGTCAGCTAACATGCAGGGACTGATATCAGTGTTCTTGTGCTGCACATGCTCAGAAACGCTGATCATGCAATTACAGGCGATCCTAACCCTAATGCAATTCACATTTTGTACAATGTATAGTAAGGACGTCCTCATACAATTTTGGGCGAGGCCTAAAGAATGACAATCCACAACCTATTTTGAATATTGGCATTTACATGTTAAACCTGATTCAGACTTCATCATTAGGATCTGAATATGGCCCCTTTTAGAAAGCAGCACAAGCAAAGGCAGAGGTACTGTATGGTAACTGGTATAGGGCTGAGCTTTAGGTAGGGGCTGGCTATTATAGTGGTTTCCCCTGCAACAATATTTATTAATACGCACTGATATTGTGTGCTTTTATATTCCATGAATCATATTTTATCTTAAAAATGACCGGGTGTAGGACATAAAGGTAGTGGAAAACAGGTTGCTAAATCAGAGGAGGGGTGGTTTGTAAGGCCAGTAAAAATCATTATATAATCTGATGATGAAGTCACATTAAATATATCTAATACAGATATAATTGATGGAAATGTAATTTTATTTTCGCATACCTTTTGTGGCTATCCTCACGCAGTCAATTTTGGTTTCCTGAAAAATAAAATAAGCATAGTACTTTTTTGTTTGCAGATCACAATCTATTGATTTCCATTTACATAAAACTATGTTTGCAATACAAAGAAACAAATGTTTAATACCAGCTACTTATTTATATGCTAAATCTCATACGGTGCTTTGTACTGCAATAATAAATAGCTGTATTAATAAAAATACAATGAGTAGTTGGTTCGATCATTGCCATTCTCTACCTCATAGTGAAAAAAAAGAAATATATATATATATATAGAAAATGAATAGCTGCCTACTTGTGAGAAAATACCATTTCTACACAGTCAAGTACATATATTTCTATAATAATCTCTTTTTCAGCAACCTTCCCTAAAAAGAGAAGTACAAGCTAAAGGCGACGCCACGAAACGTAAGTAACTCAGAATCAATAGTGTAGTTTCAGATTCTGTGTTGCCCGTAATAGTGGAATTGTCAGAAACATTTCCAGCCTGTCAGAAAACAGCCAGATCTCATAACGCTCTGTGGAGCTAGTACCATGTACTCAGGTAATAGAAAACAAGAGGAGGACAAGCAAGATTTCCGCATATTACATGCACTATAGCCACAAAGTGTCATGCCTTTCTCAGATAGCCTATCATTCTGTATATATATATATATATATATATATATATATATGAGGATGGTGGTGGATACAAAAGCAAAAATATTTCAATGGCAGCAAATATATTATTATGTGGTTACTGAGAAAAGCAGACTGTTTACAGTCAAGTGCTACAATTTTAATATTAGAGGGTATGTTGTCTGCATTTTTTAGAACATAAGACTTGGATGACATAGTTCTTGATGATGATGATGATGATGAAAATGAACTTATTACTATGATGTAAATGTGATCCATAGCAGCCANTCAAATACTTGCTCAATTTGTGTTATCCTGTCATGTGTTTTTATTTGGTGTTTATTTGGGTTTTTATATTGTGCTTGCATATATTTGACATAACAACATAAATCTTAAAAACTAAAACAACATGTACAGGGGACACCTTACCCTGTTCGCTCTGCTGGCAGCCTGGTAGTAGATACTGTAGCTTTTCTGTGGCAGAAGTGGTGCATTCCAGAAACCATTATAGGTTTTATTGTCACCGACGGTGAAGACGGGCATAGAGGACAGGTAGTTTGGCGGTAGTTCTGCAGCAAAGTAGTACAGAGAGTTCAACAAGGATGCGTTCTGATAGTGCATGGGGACTGGATAGCACTTAAGCATTTCTGCTGACTTTCTGGACCCGCGAGACCTCTGTTCTTCGACAATAATTTGGTAAACACTGTAAAAAATAAATGAAACTGTGTATAACATAAGCATGTCTTTAAAATTAATACCAATTAATACCATACATCCAAACAAAAGAATGAACAAATGCTTGAGCTTGGAGCACATAACCCAAACATTATGTATATTTATATTAAACAATAGAATTATGGTGAAGGAGAATAGCTCATGTATGATTGCAAATCATTGTACTACATGTGATTAGTAGTAGAAAAAGATGTGACTGGTAGGGCAACAGTTCTCCTTCTTTTCAACCTATATCTTTTTACAAATAAAATAATTTAAGTCCATATATATTAAAGTAATATATCAAATAAGTTTTAATAATACTAGACATGATGGATAGTCCATTCAGCGTTGCTGTTTTTCTACCAATAAAATATTGAATGCAGGCATGATAGTGAAACTAATTTAGAAGAATTAATATTATTCTTATAAATATAGATTGACCTCTACCTCAAGTGACGCATTTGCTGTCTGGCATTAGTTGTAAATATGTAACCATGTCCTTTTATTTAAAACAAAATATATTAATAAAGAAAAAGGTTATTCTTAAACGCACCATTATGACACCGTGTTCAGTTACATTGTTAAAATAAATAAATGCGCTGACTGCTTATAGTAATATATAATGAACTGTTTGCTCACTCGTAGAATAGGTTCACAGTATAAACAGAGAACATACATCATTTTTATATTCCATGGTACTTCATTATATAATTTTATTGACATCATAATGAGTGTATTTCAGTACAATAGACAGCTACTTAAAATAAACATTATTGCCAATATTCTTGATACCGACAGTAACAGTAGTTAAATTTAAATCCTTGAAACAGTATTAGAGTTGAGAGTCCCAAGTCTAATAACAGTGTAACAGCTGGTCAGTATCTGTGTGCAACATGCAACAATAAAGTATTCTCCCTGCATGCAAACACTGACATTCATTTTACCCCCCTGCAATTCAACATGGTTTTACCCAGGAGTAACTTTACGCTCGTAAGTCTGGATTTTGTCCCTTGTTTTCATTCCAAGGAATATACTTTTATAGTGTGAAGCTTTAAACCTTTTCTAAAGAAACATGGTTGTCTTATGGAGAATTGTTTTTCTTTACAGAAACATAACAGAGAACAAAACAAATGTCAAACATGAAATGTAGAGGTTCATTTTAAATGATTAGGAAACAGAAGCCAAACTTTGGTAGAGCCTTGAAAGAACATTACAAATGCATTATGTCTCCTGAAAACTATTTCAGGTGAAAAGTAATTATCTCAGGTACTCAAACAGGGGTGGAAAGTAATTATCTCAGGTACTCAAACAGGAATAAAATAAATATAAATTGAAAAAGCTGGTTGGGAAATGCATTAAATCATGTAATGTATGTTCCAAATGAACATTTAATCAGGTTTCACAATTCCGTATTAAGAGAGAAATTGTTCTCCCCAGACAAGAAGCATATCCTTATTTCACATGGATACAATGAGGCTCTTAACTTATTTTATTTACAGAACTCCAATAAAGCAACAGAACTTAAGCTGATTTTCAACAGTTTCCAGTTTAATGAAACTGATACAAATACTTTATTTGTAGTAAACTGTAGGTGTCAGCATTACTTTTAAAAGTTGTCAGGGCATGCTGGTACTTAGTAAACCACAAGTGACCAATATAAAATACTCCAGTCACGTGACTCACGTAGACCTATTATTGCTCGCCTAATCTATTAGCATAGGTGAAGTTAGAGGAACCGGTGTGTCTTGGCACTAAAAAAAATACATAAAGAACCAACACATGTCTCATGGACACATCTCATGGACATCTCATGTCATTCTGAGACTCACAGTTGGAATTAATAGATGCTAGAACACAGTTCTTAACTATCAACAATTTTAGTAAAGGTCAAATCTTGACCTTTATCCCTACCAACCTGTTGTTGATTGTCATAGGGTTAGTTGTTTACTACTGAACCCATTCAGCCTAGGCTGGTAAAAGCCTTATGTTGGAAGTAAGGTTCTCCTTACTGTGTATAAGGTTTTCTGCACTATTTTGAAAGCAATAGTTGGTTCACCAATAAAGAGGCTATTTACTACTTAGTAACATTCATGGTACAGTCTAGGCATCAGTTTGGTATAATAATGGAAGTTATGTGGTAGTATGCAATACCCGTATCTTCATTGTAATTATGTTCCCTTCTGTTCAATTCTTAATTTCCATATTACCATTTTAAACTTCTATACACCTCATAACCATTACCACAACGTTATTAAAAAATAACAAAGTAAAATGGGCAGAGTTGCTTTACCTTATCTCTCATGATTGTTTGGAGATATAAGTGAAGCTACATTTTGACAACCGTAATTTAAAGATTATGCGTCGCCCAAATGTCACTAGGTTAGCCTTTGAAGGTATGTAACTTTCCACTATGGACATTTAAAATCTGCAATGAGTTAAATATTCAAAATATAAACAAAAAACTTGTACTATAATTTATGTAACCCTGCAGCTGAGTATGATGCATAGCTTTCATGGAAATGAGATTAAATGAAAGTGACATTTTACGTTATACAGCAAGTCTTCCAGAGGTACCAAGGACCATATAATAAGGGGAAGTAAGGTCAGTGGGAAGATAAAAACTTCCCTATAAACATATGTGTAAGAGAAATGCAAATCTTCTTTTCAGAAATACATAAAAGTAAAAAGGTGCAATTTAAATGTGTCTACTGGCATATTAGTATTAGTGAGATACCCAGGTAATAGTGACTATTTCATGAAGACCTGGAAAACCTCCACAACAAAAGGACTCCACACATATTCTTCACTTCATCATTAATCGTAACATATATTTATAAAATGAACAAACAAGCCAACAACAGGCGCTAATTTGAACGTCTTAGCAGCATAATAAATGTACAGGGTGCTAATACCAGCCAATCACATATTTCCTTTTTCCTCCATTAAATGTAGTGCCAAGAATTAGGTCACCCTGCACCTGACCCTGGCATGAAAAACTTCTCACCATTTCCTCATATCCAGACACATTAGAGGAAGAAGAAAGTTGACTAGAGACATTTTAAACCCAAAATGTCTTTTCATCTTTTCAACACCAGACAAATTAGATTAGCAAGTAACCAGACCTCAAATCTATTTGCTCTTTAATTATTTAAGCACATAAAGGTCAAGCAGCTCTTTTCTGTTCTCCTTTATCACAGTCCAAGTGCTAATGAAAAATAACTAAATCCCATCGTCTGCCTAATTTCCACCTAGTGCTGACTACCTGATTAACACATGATTACCTCCCAGGCAAGGACTGCTTAGAAAGATCTGGGTATTTTTATGCTTCTATGAAACGAAGAGTTTAGAGACAGAGAAGATGCACAGTATTTTTTATTTTTTACATTTAAAACTCTCTTGGCTGTTAATAAGGAACTTTTACTTTAGGAGTAAGTTTAACATGCTGGACCAAATGTCAAAGCCAAATGACCATTAAAAATACATTACTTGCTATCAAAATAAATGGATTTTGTAATTGTGGTTCCCATGCCCAGAACAATATCAGTTTCTGCAACAAAGTGAACATTTAATGAGTAACTGTGGAATAAATCTGTAATATTTTATGAAGGACACCATAATTGAACAAAACATTTTAGACCAGTGGAAATTTATAAGTGATGGCATAAACATTCATTGGTATAAAAACATAGGAAATAATACAAGTGAATAGGGATTTATTACATTTACTGTATTTACTAAACTGCGGAACAGTTGCGGAAAAGTTGAGATATTGCCCAAAGCAACCAATCAGACTTTACCTCTCAGTTTCTTATTGCATATGGTAACATCTCCACTTATCTGTTTCCGCCGTGGTCTTAAAACTAAATCAGTGAGAGAAGTGGCGGAATGGCATACCACTGTATACACCACCACCAGCTCTGTTATATATAGAAAAATGGTACAAACTATTTGATTGTAGATGGATCAGATTGATTGTAGATGGATCAGATAAGATTGTAGATTTTCTATCTCATGGTCTAAGCCCGTTATTCAGAAGACCAGTTGCAGCCAGCAACTTTCTCTGGAATATTAAAAACCCCTTTTTTGGAAATAATAAATATTAGTTACTACTACATAACTACAAAACACTTAGGTGCAAGAAACAAATGCAGTTTTATGCTGGGAAATCTTAGACGATCGCCTACAGCGCAGAAAAAAATCACAACCTGGCATATAGATAATTAGCCAGTCTGGGGGTGCACCCCATCTCCTATGTGAACCGGACCGCGTGTGTGTGTGGGGGGAGACCCGATGCTATGTCTCGCCTAAGGTGCTCAGAGACCTAGCACAGGCCCTGGTTGTATGCCTCACACTATGATCATAAATGGCTCCATGAAATGCATAGACTTATGAAATTTACCATAAAATGACAATATAATGCATGAAAATAGCCCTGAGGCTTTCTAAAACTATTGTATACAGTTAATAGATTATACTATTCTTGACAAGGTACAACAACAATGGTTTAGAATGCTCTTCCTATAGACTTGCACATCCAAATACCCCTTTAAATGAAAATGCTGCTCATTGGTGCATTACGGACCATTTTTGCTCTGGGTGAAATATTTTGCACTTGACGTAAAATAATTCTCTAACCAAAAATAGAAAAGGAAATTAATAAATAAAATTCCACAGAGAGAGAGAGAGAGATGTGCTACAATATGAACCCTAGTCAATTAGCAGGCCCATACTAGTTCAGCTAACAAAATGGCTACATAAATATGTGTACATAATGAGAAAACATAAATGATTGAAACAATAGAAAAGATTTATGCATAAATACTTTCATTATCTTCATCATCTTTTATTTATTAGACGGCAACACAATATTTCCTGTCTTTTGTCATACCTTCCCTCCTACACAACCCCTGATGTGTACTAGAAATTATCCACAAAAATACAGTACACCAATTACTCTGTGTGGTATCCACTAATAAGTGTCTGAAACTAGGTTTTCATTGAGGTGATAGTTGTCATGATGAAATAATAAAGAATGTATTGTGAATTAAAGAATGAGTTGTAATTTTACCTGGTTACATATATTGTGATTATATTTAATAACTGGTTTTGTAAAACTTATTTTGCCAGAATCAAAACGCTAACTGAAATATATACATGATATCCAGCTTGATATTCAAATATCACTGTGGGCTTGGGTTTTTGATTAGTTACTTATTCACAAATAAAGTGAAAAATAAATGACCCCAATATACTATACTATACTATCTGGAATGTTTGCATAATTCAAGACATAACAACATTGACTTGTACCCAGGTCTGGATTCAGGAAGGGTCGGATATGGTGGTTGGACCTGTATTGGGTCCGTCTTTTATTCTTGTGCATGCACAGAGCGAAAGGATTGTTAAAAGTTTCAGATAGAGCTACACTTGATGAGTTGTAATATCCAGGTGGATGCAGATGTAAGTAGTTATTGCTTTTCATTCAACTAGATTTACTAAACTGAGAAAAAGTACACTTTTTGATAAGACAACCAATGAATTTCTAGCTATCACTTTCCAATTACACAGCCCTAAGACTCACTTTATAGTCTGTTTCTTAACGCAAACTTTGTAAAACCACAGCTTTTTCTGCCTATTCTTCACTGTTCTGTTGACATAGGATGTTATTTGCTTATTTCTCTAAGTAGTGGTCTAACAATGACATAAGAGACTGATGATCTTTGATTTCAACAATCCAGACCTGTTTAGCTTGGGGATTCACTTATACTTACCTGTCTACCATTCTGCATTAGTCATTTTTTCTGGTCACTGCAGTATGAAGATAAAGAAAAGCTAAAGACAAAAGCTGAGCCTAGTGTTTGAGAAATCATTGATTACTTTGTCGCTATTGTGTCCTTAATAGGAATGAGCATACCTAAAATATATATATACATATATAAAATATATATATGTGGTTTCTTTATATCTTTTTTTTGTTGTCTTCTTACTAAATAGAATATCTGTCCCAGATAATTCCACTAGTGTTAGACACAAATCTCAATCTTCCCTTCCTAAAATCCCCATGTCAGTTTCAACAAAATCACAATTTCTCTAGCATATGCTACCATAGCATCATATTTTCTTTCTCCAAAGGAACAGAGGGCGCCATTCACCCTCTACAAAACTACCTCCAAAGGAACAGCGGAGAACTGCCTTTATCCTCTATAAAATTACCTCCAAAGGAACAGAATAGAATGGCGTTATCCCTCTACAAAAGTACCTCCAAAGGAAAAGCAGAGAATGGCGTTATTCCTCTACAAAACTACCTCCAAAGGAACATCGGAGACCGGCCTTTATCCTCTATAAAACTACCTCCAAAGGAACAGCGGAGAACGGCCTTTATCCTCTATAAAACTACCTCCAAAGAAACAGCGGAGAACGGCCTTTATCATCTATAAAACTACCTCCAAAGGAACAGTGGAGAACAGCCTTTATCCTTTATAAAATTACCTCCAATGGAACAGAATAGAATGGCGTTATCACTCTACAAAAGTACCTCCAAAGGAAAAGCAGAGAATGGCGTTATCCCTCTACAAAACTACCTCCAAAGGA
>JABWIB010000806.1:10848-21649 GCA_016617825.1 Platyplectrum ornatum | reverse complement strand
GATTGGATAGACAGGGGATGGGTAGGGCGCCTGTCAGTGTGAATGACAGCTGTGCTGCCCTGCACTGACGATATCATACACAGTAAAGTAACGGCAGGGCGCCTGCCATGAGAACTGCAGGCGCCCTGCAATCCTGATATCTACTTTGCACAGCAAAGTAGATAAAGAAGCGCCCCACAGATCTTANAGGCGCCCCACAGATCTTTTTGGCGCCCCCACCTGCTTTGAGGGGGGGGGGCAAATTGCCCCCTCGCCCCCCCTGTTCCGACGCCCATGACTGGAACATAGCTGTGGTGCTTTAGTATGTGAGGATGCGTGGGATATCCAGGTCTACTGTTGTAGTATGTCATACACATGCAGAAAACAGTCAATAATAATTCTGTATCCTATCACCAAGGGATGTTTTTGCTGCTATATTACTGTTTTGTTACAGTACATAATTGGATCAAACTGACTTGAGCCAAATTTAATTTGAACTATTCTGTGTGATTCACTGTCCAAATAAGTAAACATCACAGTACAGGTTATAACCCACGGTGTCTTGTGACTCAAGAATGCCCTTGATTAAGATATAACAAACACAGCAGCCCAACATAGAGTTCATCTTGTTCCATGTAAAACTAATAAAGTCATAACATAGCGACATTTACAACTTAAAAATGAGAAACTGTCAAATCCATAATGCTGTAACAGCTCTTTCTATCCATAGTGTATTATCAACAAAATATATAATATGGTAAGTTATACAGTCAGGACTGGATCCAAACTTACATACTACTGAACTTACAAATATAAAGTTACGAGAGGGCAAAACCATGTTGAATTGTAGGGCAGGTAAATTTTATTAGTTGCAAACACTAACATTCATTTTACCCCCACCCCCCTGCAATTCAGCATAGTTTTACCCATTCGTAACACGCTCTTAAGATCAATAGTCTGGATCCAGTCCTATGAACATGATACAGATACAGAACTGATTTCAGATAGATCACTTTGCTTGCGAGTCTGTGACTATTGTTTGCACCCTTTACTGTAGACCCACTGTATCCAGACATCTGTGAATCTACTCTCCGCACACCAATGAACTTCTAATAATTAAACTCCACCTTAAGGTTTCCAACTTGTACTAATGTAAATTGGAAACCTGGATCTAGGACAACGCCCCCCCCCCCAAAAAAAAAAAAAAAATTGTGATGCCCCTGTACATAGAGGCTGGTTGAATGGGGAAATCTACTCCAGACCAGGAGATATTTATATTTCCCATTTGACCTCTTGTGGGGGCAAATATCATTTCCATAATATGAAATATAGAGGGATGTTGTGTTAGATGCTAAAAAAAAATCAAACCATCGACAAACCATTATTATTCCTTGCCTCGATGTCCAATATACTGAGGAAGCAACTGTATGATGTACACCTACTGAAAGGTTATTTTATTTGTAGAATATGGGGAGACCATTTGAGTACAGTTCAATGTGAAAAATAGATAAAAAAAATAATTGATTTCAAGGACCCTATTGAGAGCTTACCATCCTTTCTCTAATAATATGGTGGCTTCCATTTCTATTCTGTAACTGTGTAACTGAGTTGTACATCCTCCAATGAACTCTACTTTTGCAGACCTATGCTGTACAATGCTGTCAGTTATTTGTTTTTATTGTATGAATGCGTTTCAATTAATAAAGAACAAAACAAGATACTGAAGAAACCTCGATGGTGCACGTTGTTCATCTGAGTGTTAACATAACAGAAACACAGAACAAAACAATAAATCTCTTCTCTGCCCCAGAGGTGAATCTCTGTGCATGCTCCAGATACCTCATTGGGAGTAAAAACAATGTCTGGAAACTCGTAGGACGGGTAAATATGAAGAACTCCTGCAATGAAGTTGTCAGGCTCTTAGCGGGGAGTATAGACCACAGGAGTCATTTTAGTAAATAGGACACATTACCTGTTGATGCTTGGGAAGTCAAACTATAACCTTTGGCAAAGAGGTAGTGAACACTAAAGCATGTCATGGGGGAATTATTTTACCAATAGCACTAACCACTGTCACATAAGATAAAGATCGAGAAAACTGGAATTATAAAGAGACAGAAGAATATGTCTTATATTATAAAGAGTTTGATAGAAAAGGCTTCTGTTTAATACTATTCAGCTCCAGGTTATGGTGCTTGACCGAACAATTTGTTCCAGCTTCTAGACTTTACTCATTTCAATGAGAATATATCTCTCCGAAATCAGTTCCCCCCTTTCTTCTTTTAAAGTAGATTTTAAAATCAAAACTTCACATATTTTCAATTACATACTGTATTCCCATGAGGTGCCCTGTCGTATAACTGTGAATGAATAATTCCACAGTAGTTAAGTATCTTTGCTTTTAGTTATTTTTTATTGTGATACAACACAACATTAGGAGACATATGAGTCACTGTCACCAGTCTCCTAGCACCGGTACCTATTGCTGGAAGGCTGCACACCACATGGCTTATGTGAGCACCAGCCATCTATGATTCTGGCTTGCCGGTCTTCATGGCTTTACCTATATATGATGTCACTAAGGTGGAAGAACACCACAGCCTCCCGGGCCCTGCAATTTGTATTGTCAGACGGGCATGGGACAAATCCCATGTACGCTTATAACAATAGTGTTTGCAGAACACAATACTGGCATCTCCCAAACATCTGAGCTGAATTTGCCAAATTGATGAAAGCAGATAATAACACATATAGTTAGTCTAGATTCTTTAATTTATAGTATGTTAATAGTGGCAAGATCCTGGTAGTGAGGTGGGTTATGTACCTATATATGTATGTTACGGTCTGCCCAAGTCCTGGCCAGGCCCCCCCAACGGACTGGTAATCCCCGGCCCTTTTAACCACCGCTACCGCTGCACATGTTGAATTTTAATTACATTTAAAACAAACACGTAGTTTGTCCCCTAATTGGGACAAACTGGGAGACAGAAGGGACAGCGGAAGTCACCCAAAAGCGGGACTGTCCCGCTTAATTCGGGACACTTGGGAGGTATGCCAATATGTGCTCCATAGAACGTCTAGGAAAACAATGGAACTGTTGGGGCCGCACACCAAGGTCTAAAATTACTAAGCAGTAAGATTGTAGGGAGATTGAAAAGTGGGGATGTTGCCCATAGCAACCAATCGGATTTGAGCTCACATTCTCCAGTATGTAAAATAAAACTAAGAGATTGAATTGGTTACTATGGGCAACATCCCCAAGTTTTAATCTCCCTGCAATTTCCCTGCTTAGTAAATTCAGGCCCAAGTGTCAGGTTTTGAAAAAAAAGTCCCAAAAATGTATTTGTGTTATGTTTTATTTATGCATTGTGTATCTGTTCATGTAGAAGATGTCTGCATTTGCAGTTTTCTATTGTATTTGCCTGTAAAGCATGTTTGTAAACAGCACAGAGGGGACGACTGTAGTTTATGATCTTTACATCTTACTGAACCATAGAGAAATCCATCTGACTGCCAATAAATGTGTTTATCTAAACAAGGATGTGTGTACCATATTGTGGTCCAGGACATAGTTAATTTGCAGTTATTTCAATAAGCCTGTGTGACAGAATAGAATATAGAATATATATATATATATATATATATATATAGAGAGAGAGAGAGAGAGAGAGAGAGAGAGAAAGAGAGAGAGGGGGATGCTTTCTGTATTTACATTATTTGATTTTATTTATGGCTGTAATATATATATATATATATATATATATATATATATATATATATATATGTATGTGATCGTTTTAAATTGGTGCATTAGAATCCTGACAAACATCATCATTAATTACTAGTTCCAATTCATACATGTTTATGACAACAACATTTTTGCCATCACTTCCATTTGTTTTTTATCACTCTGCAGAATATAATCATTTATATTTCATATATCTATCTTGCCATTATTGCACCTCCAAAATAGTTTCTTCCACCTTGTTAAACTGCTTCTTCGAGCTCCCAATTATTTTTCATGAACTGCAGTAAGTTTCTATTGTGTGGTTTCTCAGCTCACATCCCTTGTCACACTGCTGCTTCCCTGCTATGTTCAGCTCAGTACTCCCCATTAGCTGTGTACTGGAGTCAATTTATACAAAACTATTCTGCTACTCAATGCCCAATTTGTTTAATTAATTACCTTCCAGAAAAAACCCATGTCATGTTCAGTTTGCATTTTTTGAAGATAAGTAATAATGGATAAACATATAATTTAATCGTTAGCGCAATAGTGATTTATATACTGTGTATCGGTGCTCTAAAACAGCTTGCAGAGAATACCATAGTAGGCACTGTGTCACATTTTACCTTCTGTTTCTCTTTAGAATATTATCTCTTTATTTCCCCAAGTTTCTCTGGAGAGTTTGGTCCTGAGCATGATTAGAACGGTGCCTGTGACTACTAATAGCCCACCGTGGAGTATACGAAAAAATAATAAAAACATCAAATGTACTTGGAGATATTTCTAAAAGGCAAAAAAAGATAAGTGGGATAATATAAGGTAACTGGATAATATTCCAACCTTACATGCTGAGCCTGGTATTAATAAATTTGCCCCTTTAAATATTTACCAAATTACCTTAAACAACAAGTTTTGCCAAATGACCCATGTATAACTAATGTTATATGGTAAATTAATCTGGGAAACAAGTGGTATGTACATTGGCTATGCTGTAATTCAGTGGTGCAGTGCTGGGAGTGAAAATATAGAAAAAGCGCAGGTATGTCATCAATTATTCCAGACTTTGAAGTCTTTACGATGGAGGGGCAGAACAGGGCAACATACATAAAGCATATTAAATCATATTACGTAAATCCTTATGTACAATAATTATTTATGCACCAATCCCATTTTCTGTGTGGCATATGCATGAAAGTTAAGGTAAGGTACTGTTAGCCCTCACACACAAAAACCACAAAATGACAATATCCAGTAAGAATATTTAATAGCATACCTCCCCTGATTCTGATATATCCTGAATCAGGGTTCGAAGTGGGGGGGTATACGGGGGTATACCATACCGGCACTTCTCCCACTGATGTTATTGAAAAACTACAAATCTCCATTGACTTCTATTATATTCTGTGTTTCTATACCGTCACTTCTAAATGTCCGTACCAGCACTTCTAAATTTCCACTTCGACCACTGATCCTGATATCACAATTATATATGACTACTAGAACGTCATTAGTTGATGATGAATGACACTAGATAATAAAGATTACTTTATGTATTGTTAACACTAAAAATCTAATATTAGGTAACTTGTCTTCTATACAAGAAAAATCACTAGGCCATTGTTATTATTTCGCACACGTACACAGAGGTTTGCAGCCTGTTTATACTGCCTAGTGAACTCTATAGGTCAATGCTCCTCCAAATCCCTCTTTCCATTTTCACAACTGCTGAACTGTAATGTACATGTAACTATCAAATCCTAGCATAAGCCACTGCAAACGAGGAAAAGGATAATGCTGTTTGCTCACAATGATTTTATTTTTCCTTTTCATCTAAGTTTGGCCTAGTAGCCTGGATCAATAGCTGAAATCCAGTACATATCTGGAAAATTTCTTAATAAGTAGCTTGTCTGTATATACAGTAGCTATCCATTGTATCAGTAAATGCCATGGTTAGTGCTAGCACACACATTGATTATGTTACAGGCATGTTATTAGACACTAAATAAAATATATCATTCTCATTTTAACGCAAATTAAAAAGTGGATGAATGTATTGTGTTAAATAATGGTAATGCACTTTGTATCTATCTGTCTTTGCGCTTGGGGAACAAATTGTAAAATAAACAGCTGCCTTAATGTCGATGAATGAAATCGTTTGTTTGTGTTCCTGTGGACAACGTAAAAATCCTATAAATCCTTATTCCCTAAAGTGATTTCATAAAATCAGATGCTAACACAAAGTTAGCAAGCTGCACCCAATACAGGTCTTACATATAACCATAGAAACTGCATCATGATCGGCTAAAATGTAATATACAAACTTTATTTGCGCATACCGCATACATTTCATACCTGCATATTATATCCAATGACAGTGCAACTCAGTTCCCATAGGAAAAGAGTACTTATGTATACTTCCCCCAACCATATATTGTATATGGTACAACGTTTCAAGGCATAATAATGCTACACTTGGACTCATCAGAGGAAGTGTGTCTTTGCCACTCATGGCATGGCAGATGGAACATGTATTGCTCCACCTAGGCATGTGTCTTTCCATATCTTCAATTTCCACATTATAATAGTCAGTAGCAGTGCAGAGAACCACGGAGGAGCCAATGTTATTCCAGCAGCTCTGCAGAGTTTGTCCCTGCAACACAGCTATCCAGAAAAAATGCTAGAAATGCTAGTATGAAGGGAAGCGATTTTCTGGGCCAGCGCCACCTGGGTCATCCTTCTTTACTATTACAGACTGTTAAATGCAGAATTGTACTAGACAAAAAGGTATATTTAGAGGGTCTGTCTATGCTGTTAATTATAACTGGTATATTTTGGAATGGGAAAAATTGTTGGTACATTGTATTAAGTGGCTTCAAGAAGTGGGTTCTTATATTAAAATGATAATATAATAAAGGTATTTAGAGATGATTGATTTTGACATACTGGCTGTTGGGGCATACGTACAGTAAAAATCACTAACATCTTCTGGAGGCTCTGGATGTGGCGGAGGCCTTTATTCGGTATGGCTCCAAGGTTGTTTAGGTGAAATAAATCTAAATGCAACTAAATTATTCATTTCTTATAGATAAGATGTTTGCGGTTGTGGCTAAACCAATATATTGTATATAGCAGTGGTCACAGTGGAAATTTAGAAGTGGCGGTATGGACATTTACAAGTGATGGTATGGACATTTACAAGTGGCGGTATGGACATTTACAAGTGGTGGTATGGACATTTAGAAGTGGAGGTATGGACATTTAGAAGTGGCGGTATGGACATTTACAAGTGGCGGTATGGACATTTAGAAGTGGTGGTATGGACATTTAGAAGTGGTGGTATGGACATTTACAAGTGGCGGTATGGACATTTAGAAGTGGTGGTATGGACATTTAGAAGTGGTGCTATGGACATTTAGAAGTGGTGGTATGGACATTTAGAAGTGGCGGTATGGACATTTAGAAGTGGTGGAATGGAAACACTGAATATAATAGAAGTCAATGGAGATTTGTAGAATTTCCATTACATCAGTGGTATAAACCCCCACTTCCAGCTCTGGACTATACTGTATCTAAAACCAAAAAGAATTTACAAGGAACTAGTGACATCAACTGGCTTAATGTTGACATTAGATTTTGCCCTATCATGTAACCACTAAGAAATGAATAGGATGTATTCTTATCCTTCATTGTGTGTGCAAACTTTTATAGTTTTATTTTATGAACTATATATATATATATAAAGAGTTGTCAGATAAAATGTAATATATATATGATGTCATTCTTCTGAAACGGAAAATTACTAATAAAACGTACCGCCTCTATAAATATTGCTGCAATAATTAATATAAATACATATTAGCAGGATCTTATATTGTTTTTATTGATTTTCCATAATATAAATATTGGTTTTATCCTCTACTGTTTATTACTTTTATGCTTTCTCAGTAACAAGTTATATTAAGTTATATTTTTTCACATTTCAGAATATGTATATCAAAGATTCTTCGTCCAGAAAGGGTTTGATTTCCTGTCTAGATTCTTGATTATACAGAAATGTGAGATTTAATAGACAAAGATTTAGTAGTACAGCAGCAGGAAATGTAATTTTATGATACAGACTTTAATCTTGATAGCACACAACAACACTGAAACACAATGCAAGTGTATTCTGAATTGCAGAGTAAACTTGTAGATAATATTACATGATTAAATCGTGTGTGCTAAAATGAAAAATATAATATTGGTTTCAGGGCTCCAAAACCGTGGCTTAATGCAGGCATATAACGGGAGTACTCCCCTGGGATTGCAATGCATCATACCAGCCTGAAAGATGGCTATACATTTTTGACGACATGGAAATAACTCTACACTACATAGGATTCTGCTTCATGAAAAGTAATAATTGAAATCCTTTGCATGAGATTAATAATATATGTGATTACTATAAATTATATAGAATTTATATAAGAGGTTTCAGGGAAACCTGGTATCTATATATCATGTTTCCAGGAAAATACCGTCTCAGCATTATATAATAATACCATTATGTATAATATATGTATAATATAATACCATTCCATGCATAGGTATATGGTATGGTACTTTCAGTATTTTTAATTATTTTTGGACGTTGAGTAATTATTTTTGTTGGGGGATATATTTTGTTCCTTGGACCAAAACGACTGGATTAGGAGTTTATTATCTTTTATTGGTATTCGCTGCACATATTGTTGATGCACCTTGGTAATCAATATTGGCTTAAGGTTGCAATCAAATTGGGTTTAAGTCAGAACCGGACTTAACAAACTCCAGCAAGAATGCTGTGTGCATGTTGTGTGCAATTCCTGTTAGCTTTTGTACATAAGGGTGGGTTTCCATCTACCAGACCCAGACAAGGTCTTCAGGCCTGTTAAGTAGGTTGAGGAACTTGGTAATCTTGTCTGAGCAGATGAGTTTTAAAGAAGTGCATAAAAGTTTGGAAAGTACATGATAGTCATAATGGACGAGGAAGGTTATTGCAGGGATAAAAGTGAATAGAGATTTATAGTTTTTCAATGAAAGCAGTTGAAGAATTGATGGAAAATATGTACATATCTCACACCAGCCTTTTCCTGCTGTTGTACTACACTGGTTGACCGTGTCTCCTTGAATAAAAAAAAATATGTTTCCTCACCCAAACAGGACCCACACATATTCATATTTGCACTTGATATCTCACATCTCGCAGACTTCGTTCCACACTCATTAAACACAGAGGTTCTTCTGGGCTGCATTCTGTAGAATATCATTCCTCATTCAACAAGATATTCCTGTAGCCTTCAAATCTTTACGTTCTCCCTTAATAACAGAGCCCTGAGACTAACTCTGCTGTGTTATTATATAATGAACCCTTCATAACATAATACTTGTATATCCATTTCTTCTGCATTATAAGAGATAGTCCATATGTAAGAATGCACCCATGAAGCATGGGCAGCACACAATATCAGAGATGCTTTGCCCTACTTTGTGGATAATTGCATGCCACCTACATACTGAGTTATGTCTGACCAAACAATCACACTGGGAAAATATGAACACGTTGGCCGGTTTCAATGTTAACTACTTTGATAATGCATATTATGAATGCAACAAAAGACAATTCAGAATCACTTTATCCTCCGAACTTGCTGAATTACACAGAAATCCAAGGCCACCTAATCCAGCAGAAACAAGAGAAACACTGAAAGTATGCCTGAAGCATTTGTTTCATGCAGATGTAGTAAAAAAAAAAAAGCATAATTCATTATAGTGAAAGCGCATTATACAGCGAGTAGCACCCTCATGTTGTCCTTGGCACTCCCTGGCAACACGCAGCTTTTAAAGTCCAAGTGCTTGTATCCGTATATTCCCTGCAGAGGGCGCTTTCATTAAAAAGTCCACCTTCTGCTTTGCTGTGACATCATGACACAGCGGTCACATCACTTTGGCCAAGCATTTACATGGGTAAATAGTGAGAAGTTACTGTAAAACCATCCAGGAAAGAAATGAGTTTCGCTGATAACAGTAAGTAATTACACTGCAGGAGTGAATAAGCCACCCACATGCGGCTTTGTTCTCCATCTTCAAAGACTCAACCACTTGCATCTGGATCAAATGCTTTAAACAATACTCAGACACTCATCAAAGTGCTTTACTTTCTTCTGTTATTTAATTTAATTAGCCCTAATGCAGACATGGTTTACACTGAATATTGCCTAGAAAGTGATCCCTAGGAACATATTCATGAATGTAATCAATTTCATTTTTATAATGATTTTCTTTTGTCGTTCCCCCCCCTTCCTTTCCCCATCCGTACCTGACAGGAGCTCCTCTGCTCTGTGCCGGCTTCAACAGAACTGTCACTGTGCTGTCAGTTTGATTCAAAGGTGTTTCCAGTTCATACGCTGGCATAGAGGGTGCTGTGAATGCAATACAGAAAGAAAGAAAATTACTGTTAAGTTGTATTCTACACATTCGGCTATCTAAACATACATATATTTTGCATATAAAGGAACTAGAAAAAAGATAATAAAAGCAAAAAGGAAAAATTGAGATGTTGACCATAGCAACCATTCAAATTCCAGATACCATTCTCTAGTATCAACATCTTTACTTTTCCTTTCCCCAGTTTAGTAAAGTAAACCCTACTAAAGTTGGACATCCACTACGACAATTTTATCCCAAATCCATGATTATTGTGAAATCAGGCTGAAAATCGTGTACTGTATAGCTACGTAAAAAATAATAAAAACAGCGATAAAACACCTGTTTAACGCCTGTAACAATAAAAGTAATAAAGCCTGTACTCACCTAGTCCTGTTTATCGGCACCAACGTCCACTAGGGCTACAGTATATCGTTCTAGTGGATGCTCATAGAAACATAGAAAGTGACGGCAGATAAGAGCCACATGGCCCATCCAGTCTGCCCAGTTGTGTATTTAAAACTATACCAACCCAAATTTATTCTATATTTTGTTTGACAATACCCTTATATTTATCCCAAGAATGCTTAAACTGTTCTGTAGTATTAGCCTCCACCACTTCTGATGGGAGGCTATTCCACTCATCAACTA
>JABWIB010000805.1:45760-88651 GCA_016617825.1 Platyplectrum ornatum | reverse complement strand
GGGTCCGAAGGCATAATTCGACGCGACTTCAGGGCGAATTCGCGCCCAGAAATCGGACCACATCGCGTTCGATTTTATTCGACCATCCAAATTCGAATCTTCGTGAATACGATAATTCGCGCCCCGGATCGAATTCAAAATCGAAGCGAATTGGTCCGATTTGTATTCGTGCTGACAATTCGACCATTAGTAAATACCCCCCAGAGTGTCGGATATATCTGGGTATAGGACTTATATAGGTATAGGACTTATTTTTAGATCCTGTGGGTGGCCATATTTTGTAAAAATAATATTAGGCTGGATCCAGTCTTAGAAGCGCCAGTACAGACCACTGTGACTTTCAGTTCAAGAAGTTCATTGTGGTATAATAAAAAGGAAATGAGGAAGTACAGATGCTGCCATTTTTATTGCATAATAGTGTTCCTGGCAGTACTAGACACAGCAAAGGTGGCGCTTTTCACAGGATACTCCACTTTGTTGGCCCAGCACACACCCCTTTAATGCAGCACCCTACAATCTCCCTGATATCATTTGCAAAAGTTAGCACCCTTGCTGCATCCAATGCCACTGTAATTTCACCAGTGTGTGTAACCAGACACAAATCTGTAAATAGCATCTTCTCCACAATGTGTCCATGTAAGAGGCCTTACAAGGTTTTTTCCAATAGAAAGGATCAGAAAAGGCCTTTTGTAAGGGCGAGATTACGATTCTCACTGATGGGACTACAGCCCCATAACTCTATTGCAGAAAGGCCTATTTAATCCAATCTCCATCAGCAATGAATGCGACATCCATTTAATACATGCTATTTTTCTTTTCCATTTATAACATACAAACAAAGACGTCCAGCAAATAACCGTGTCCACTGACTGACCATTAAACTTATTGTGCATCTCCTTGTGTGCTGACTGGTGGGAATCAATGTCATTCCTATCATTATGCAGCTCCTTTGTGTCCTATCCCTGCATGCTGATTGGCTCAAATGTTTTATAGTTTGTAGGTTGCTGGATAATGCTGCTGTCAACGTACAGGAGGCAGCCTGTCTGGCTCTCCAAAACGTGCTTATTTTCCTTATGCATTTATATTATACATATAAGAGAGGAGTTCATCATAGTCAATAATTCTGTGTAACGCACGATTTTCCAATCTTATCATTTAAGCAACTGAGATTCTTGTAATGTCTTACTGCATATAATGGGGAAATTTAAATAATACCTAAAATGACTGCTAAGTATATTCTGCACACTCTGACTGAAATACCTCTATAGCCCATTACTTCCCACTCTCTGTCCTGACTGGACATATCTGATTTGCCATGAACAGGTCAAAATTTCAGCTTAATGTAAAGCAATTTCTGATATATAGCCCTTTGAATACCATGCCACATAGAATGTCGATTGGCTGACTGCTGTTTATTAGAGTCAACCTTACTATAAGGATCCAACTTTATAATACATAGATAGTAACAGGATATTACTGGGAAATAGATAGCTTCTGATAGAAAGAAACAAGATTTATGGCAATTACATTTCATGAGAAATAGTGACATCCAATGACTGAATTGTATAACTGGACAGTGACAATCACATATCCTGAGAGCAACCATTCTTTCTCCATATCATTCAGCAGATGTAATATGTTCAGCAACTATAATGGGCGGTTATATCGAATTAAGAGACTTTGCTTGTTAAATTATTTCTGTATAGCTAAGAGGCTTCCGACTACTAATGCATTAAGTCAGACTATAAATAGGAGTATAAATCCTAATACTATGTAGTATATTAAGTATTAACATATCTAATGTGAACTAACATCTGAATGAACTAGACATGATATAACAGAGAAGCTGCAGTCCCGGTCACACTGTCTGTGTCTCAGTGTAACAGGATGGCTGTGCTATGGAGGGGGAGCGTGGTGGGCACTCTGCATGACATTCCGTGCAGACCTCCCCTTTCACATTTGGGGGGTGCTTCGGCCCTCTGTTCCGACGCCAATGACCCAGAGTTAAAGAATAATAGGAAGTTTAAACTTTAATCCTGGGTAATGTCAGCTTTCGCAATCAGATCAACTTTATAATGAAGAATTTAATTTATTTGACGCACCCTAAAATGCAACATTGATTTGCCCCAGATGTAACTTTCCTTTTATTTTCCTTTATTTATAAACCCTTCATTATTAATTCCAGGCAATGAGTGTATGTAAACCATGGTGCATGCATAAGACATTGCAGTGCATTATACCTCAATGAATAATGCTGAAACAGGTCTAATATGTTTCGCTGATTGCAAATCTGATTCAGATTAGAATGCATTCCGCTCTATCCAGACAGGCAAGCAGGTTGTGCTTGCAAGTGGTTGTGTCTTACTGTGACAATGTATGGTATAGGTGTCAACATACAACATAATGATCCAGACGTCTGAACAGCTGTCATTTTATATTAGTAAGAATTGAGAAAAGGTAGGGCATAGATGGCAACTAGATATTTAAACCTATTATACTGAACAATAAAGTCAGTATATGGGAGGGGTCCGAAGTATAACCTCTGCCTCTACCTTTGTCCCCCTCTTACACACCTCCCGTTACTGTCATTCTTTATAACCAGTAGCATGGAAAGTTTGTTGATCAATATAATAGACTTCAAGTGAGTGAGAGAAGGGGAGGAGGGTGACTGCTTGCGGTAAACATGGAGCTAATGGGAGCTTGTGGAGAGCTATTATGTTAATTATTGAGGCTAATGCACAGTATTTGCTGTAATGGCAGGAGAAATTCTAGCTCCTCAATTTTGTCTTACTTGTAAACCTATATATGTAAAGTCCTGTGCTTAGCATTGCACTGATGGATAGTTATTGGTGCTTTTCTGTGTAGTATAAGTACCAGTAGTGAGAGTCTATGACCCAGCTCCTAGGTAGTTACCCTGAGACACCATTCCCAAGTTGAGGACACTTCTTTACATGTACAGTGATACATAATTTAGGTGTGGGCCGGAAAGACCCAGTGGACAGATCCCCTAGTGAACGGAACATTACTATGTACGCTTGGGGATCTGCACATCTGACACGCATATGGGTGGAGAGCGAAAAGCTGGATCCAGTCCTAATGAATAAAGAAGCACCCATGTCACAGATGCAAGAAACCTTTCATATATTCATAGGTATGTTACAGGAGTTATTTAGAGAAAGATTGAGAATTTTTATATTGTGCACACTATGTATCTGTGCTACCGGATTGTGGGGTCTAGGTTGTGTTTACAAGTAGATGTTTATTCTTTGTCAAAGTATAGTATATGGTTTCCTCTGCATGCCAATCTGCATCTCTTTTAATGGGGTACATAATTTACTGTATAGGCAATATTGCCACAGCAATGATAAATTCAATACCCCCCCTTCAGAATTGCTGCTGATTATTTTACTTTTTGACTTTATTTCACTTTTTATTTTAACATATTTTTGTTAAGGTGCAGCATACAAATAGACAGGAATAATGCAGCATATCAATCAACAGGTAGAATACAAAGATGCACTTTCCAGTATACATTCAGGGCCGGCGCACCCATTAGGCGCCAGCAGGGAGGCAGCATGGCAAGGAGAATAAAAAATAAAAAAATAAGAATAAAAGTTGGAAAAAACCAAAACGCAATAATTCAAAACCAAGAGGGGGGACAACATCACACTGCCGCCCTCCTCAGTGGTTTTGAAGTGGCGTGCTGTCATCACATCGTGCTGGCGACATCACGCCACCATATCATTTGCCGACAGGGGGCGCTGTACTAGGCCTGCCTAGGGCGCCCGGGGACCTAGCACAGGCCCTGTATACATTCCGGTACATTAACTAGGTAACAATGTGCAGAACCATAGCATTATATTGTACAGTACAGTACTTTGCAGTTAGCAAGTAAATTGGCAAAAGACATAAATATTTATATAAATCCACATTTGTATTATTATTTCATAACAATTGGTATGGAAAGTTATTTCATATAACATAAGAACGGAAAGAGATATTGCATTTTGTGAATGTATAACAATAGCTCAGCTCAGACGGTTTGTGTAATCTGCTGGATGTGCAGGAACCTTTCTCTTAGTACAGAGGCCGGCCACAGTACTGGAATCATTAGAAATGAATTGGATAAACTCAGTGATAGTGTAAGAATACTGAGTGGCATATTGGTCTTCGCACAAGCTGTCAGTAAGACAAAACCCGCTCGGGTAATTTAGACCTGACTCTTAAAACTGTTCCCATGGTTTCATGACAAGCAAGCGATGACCAGACTCCAATTATATCCTCTTCAGTCACACATTACAACACAATTGAAGCCAGGCAATTTAGTAGCCTGGTATAAAAGTCAAAGATATAAGTGATGATTTATACACCTGAACTATTTAAAATGTAAGTGGCTGAATGCGAGAGAGTAAAGTAAATCATTGGAAAGGAGTGTTCCTGTGCAGTATATTAGGAGAAGATAAATGGAAACAGAAATGTTCATGGGCTTCTATGCCAGTCTTTCCTTAATGTTCTCAAACATGGGGTCGCTTGGGTCTTATCAAACAAACTAACCAAATATCAGTGTTAGAAAAGGGATGTAAAGGATAAACCAAATGAAAATGGGTAGAAATTTACATAAGAATATGCACAATTAGAGGGAAATTATATTAATAATGTGTTCATTGGATCAATACTTTCTAATGCACCTGTAAAATGAAATGATATACATTTACCATATGTTTCATTGATTTCATTATCTATTGGCTATATATAAGTTATTTGTCCAGAATTGTGGATTACTCATGAACATGAAGCATGTGACCGTGTCATAATCCAGGGAAAGTACTGGAGACATTGTGATGTTTAATAGTGGGATTTGAAGTGACAGGCACTAGCATTAAATATATATATATATATATATATATATATATATATATATATATATATATATATATACATGCCTTACAGTCTTGCAAAATACTGTGGAGATATGACACCCCTAGCACCCAAAAATTACCACCGAATAATTAATGTCAAATCCATAGTCAATGCTGACCACATAACCAGTGTGCCCATGAGACTGGGAAACCATTGTATCAACTGTCATTGTATCAACTCTCAGATAATGCTTCAGCCCCCATTAGGGGAGAATGGTAGCGAACAGTGCAGCACATCTCACCCTCATGAGTACTGCTGAATTTTATTGATAAATCTATCTAAAGAAGGAAATTTAGACGTATTATAAGTCTGAAGTAAATTGGCTCTGCTCCCAGCCCCCCGCTTCCTGAAAAATATGGGACAGAAGAAAATGTGCAGACAGCAGGGTTGTACAAAGTTGTTCCCTGTGACCCCAAACAGTAGGGCTGCTATCAGTACAAATGGGTGCATAAACATGTGAATAGTAGCAGGAATAAGGTATGGTAGATGATCTCCACACACATTTTATTTCCAGCTTCCTGAAGAACCAGAGTGAATATGAGATAACAGATTTCATCTTCTTATTTTTTACAATTTCCCAGTAGGTGGTAACTCCAGCATCTTCAATTTAATACCACCTGACGGCTACCCAAAGGATTTGTCAGTTGAGCACTTGCAACAAGCAATACCTCTATTAAATGAATGGAGCTTACAGGGCTACAGCAAACAGCACAAGTAGCGAGTGTTATTCCTCATTTACCTTCATTCTCTCTGTGGATATATCTTGCTGCCGGTTTTACCTCACGAGGTTTACTTGCGTTATACATGATCCAGCAAAAGCTATTCAGTTTAATAAGTTTCTATTGATTTTCACATTTGTTTTAGATACTTAGGGATGCGCCGACAATGAAAATGTGGAAAGGTAATGGTGGCAGGAGAAATGACATTTGAATGATTTCTCATTTATTATCATAACAAATACAGGGTGCAAGCTCCACTGTTCACATTTGACAAAACACGGAGCAATCAATCCTTTTATATGTGAATACACTTATCCATGTCAGAGTGTAATAAATTGCAATTTACACTTTTCCGTTCTTACCTTAAAAGATATTTCATATTGCTCTCCTCCCCAGATCTCTAATCCAGGATCGTAACCTCCCAACTCCCAAAACCATTTCCGGTTCACAGCAAACAATCCACCAGCCATGACAGGAGACCTGAAGGACAAAATGTGACATGTCAGTGATAAGGCAATGTAAGTATAAACACAGTATGATTGTGCGGCGATGTGAGGGTGAGAGGAGGGCTGCATATTTTACATTGTTTGCTTACACTCACGTTTGATAGCCAGATCACATCTCCACAATGACAGGACTACATGACAAACACAATTTTATGTAAATGTATGTGCGTGTGTGTAATCAGAATTGAACAGTAGAAACCATAACGTTTCAGGACAAATGATGAATGAAAATACTTAGTTTCTGATCTTATACATTATACAAACTTTGTATGAATGTTTATTTGATCAACATTACACCAGGGTAAAACCATGATGAATAGCAAGGGAGGTAAATGTACTAATAGGTGAGAGATGATGTTTCCTAACCAAAATCTAAATAACATTTAAATAATAACAGTAAAATTAACGGAGGTCAGTATACGCGATAATTTTAGTTTGTTCTCTTATTATTAAACACTGCTTGTGGTCCAATAATAATAATAATAATAATAATAATAATTATTATTATTATTATTATTATTATTGCTGTCAAGTTTTTGCATTACAATATAGGACTACAAAGTTCTTACAGACAGGAACTTTTTAGAGGTGAGTTTCCCAAATGATTGCCTGATTGCTTATTTTGAGCCTAGCAGTGATACAGGCAATAATGGGTACCATAGATGTTGGATAATATTGATATTCTGCGATATGTGCTACAACTCGTACAAATCTAAGCTAAATGTCCTGTCTGAACATGCAAACAACACTGTATTTTACTTTTACAGTGTCTGACCATTGGAGTTTACACTATAAACTACTGTAATAGCAGTAGCCAAAAGACATCTCAGGGTGAATACTGTCTAACCTAACGCTAATCTAATATTCAATTTTAGTTACATTTCTAAAGTCTTCTGCATTAAGGAGTGTTGTAATTCACTAAGCAAGTGGGCAACATCCCCGCTTAGTGAATTTTGGCCCTTGTGCTTTACATTTACTTGAACCACTATCAGACATTTTCTATTTTAGAACACGTTCCTAAATGAATTTGTTAGCAATTAGGACCTTTTTAGAATGATGTTGACTCACAACACAAGTTTATATTTCTGATATAAGTCATATGACCCAGGAAATCTCACACTCCAGAGTAGATTTCATTACCAATTTGAAATCTTGGGTGGCTTCCAAACTATTTGGATTTGCAACTAAATGGACAGCATAATTGTCCCATTTTTTCCAAACGTATTTGTTATGTGAACCATTATGAGACTACATGGAGCAAGATGTCATTTACATTGTATTCCATTTTACATTGCCCCGTACGTCCCAATATGTTTTACTGGCATGCACTTCACCGCTCTGACGTTGCTTTTCGTAATTGTCTTGCTTAAAACCAAATTATTTACTGCTACAAAACTCCTGAGGCCAACATGTACAATAAAGAATGTTTCAAGCAAAATGATCCATAATTTCTTTTTGTGTTATAACGTCGATTAAATGAATCACCAGCAAATATGAGGACAAACATGATTTCAGTGCTCTGTCGGTTCTCACGCCAAATGCACTAGCTCAACCTTAAATAAGACGGCTGGAGGCACGTACAATCATATTTTGATTATGCTGTGATCTTGGTGACATTTGCTGTCAACTTTGCAGTTATGCTTGGAATAAGACTGACGGAGAACAGTGCACAGCTGACAATCACGAGTAACATCTTTGGCAGTTTTACAGAACATCAGATGTCTTCAAGTTATTTCTATGTCTCATTTTCCTGTTTCAGGTTGCTCCAAATTTAATGGAAAAATGTCACTTTAGACCTAAAAACTGGACCAATTGTCCATGCACTGTTTCTCCATTTACATTGTAGACTTTGGTCAAGCAAAATAATAAGAGAACAACGGTTTTCCATAATCCGCTCTTAAGGAACCTGTCAGCAAGTTCTGTGATGGCATTTTATTTTTTACTATATACGATACATTGTTCAAATAAAACTTGGTAATTAGTAACATAGGAACGGAGCCAAACGTATTTTAAGAGTTACTTGTGTGGAACATTCGCACATATACAAATATAACGCTACTATAATAATAAATATAGTAAATTTCAGAGCCTGTGCCAATATTTATGTGCCAATATTTATGTGAAGGGATGTTATATAATATATATTATTGTTGATTACACTGTAGCTTCTCTTGCATATTTAAAGTCTTGTGATGTGTCTGACTGGAAAAGCACCTTTGTGAAGATTCCTGCCTTAGAACTGTCTGTAACACAGAATTGCATCCAGATGCTTCGTCTCTTTCTCACATTTAGCTTCAGCTGAGGAAGCAGCAGATGATCTGAGGAGAATAACATCACACCGATTTACTCTCCCGTGGTTAGAATGTGCTTAACACTCTGTTCCAAAATGACTTCAAATAATTCAGATGTAAAGTTAATCCACTTTTTAATTCTTGTCTACACCCGTCTTGTCTTCTGCAATTACTTCATGGAAAGTCACTGAAATCTTCTTATATCAGAGATTAGACAGCAGCATTCTGCTTGTCGTTGTTTTCAAGCATTTCTGTAACATAACTATACATTTTCATTTTACTTATGAGATGATTGTCTATGTGAGCTCTGTAACGAAGCTGTCATGGCACAATCCAATTAGTCAATCAATGAACACACCTTCATGAAATCTGTTACAGAACGCACAGTTTGTTGTTTACACCCAAGCACTAGGTAACACTTTGGCCTAAATGTACCAAACTGCGGAATTAAAATAGTGGGGAAGTTGTACAAAGCAACCAATCAGATTCAATCTCTCAGTTTCATTTTAAATATTAGAGACTGTGAGCTTGAATCTTATTGGTTGCTATGGGCAACATCTACACTTTTCCAATCCCACAGTTTAGTAACTTTAGGCCTTGATCTTTCCATGCATTTAGTAAAGTCGTTTATAGACTCTATTTGCATACAGTATTATTACAGTGAGGAAACCGCTCTTTTATTATATAAAACAAACTTTGGAATCACAGGTTCAAAATATACAGATATCCATGTGATTACACCACTTATCACTCAGTGGGCTCTCAAAACATGCAATACCCTAAGTTTTCAGAATCATGCATATTAAATTGGTAACAAGTCTACAGTGCCCAGTGTGATGGCACGCCTATACTGTATATTGTAATACTAAGTCATACACATTTGTGAATTCAACTGCTACCATGGATGTCTGAACAGACGTCTGAATACAACCGCAACAATAGAAGTCTGAACAGATGGCATACGTGTACATACACAGAATACAAACAGATGAGTGGCAATTCAAACTAAGGAAATTTTGTAAAAACATGATCTGTCTAATTTCATGCATGTAAACATCATGCATTGTCCTCAACAGCTCTTCATGATTGGCACAAAATGAAGATATGGGGTCAATATGCATCAATAAAACATACTGATGTATAATAATACTGCAATTAAAATAGATGATCTAGCCTCTGAACGGCGGACGGTCGGTTCCCTTCGCCTGCCTCCTTCGGATGTAGTTGCCCGGCTGACTAACCATAGCTCTAGAGGCGCCATTTCGTTCTGGAATGCCCGACTGACTACCCCGATTGACCCTTGTAAAACTCAAGCACAGTTTCATTGGGAGCGGGATCTGGGGGTCGAGATATCTGTCCAGCAATGGTCTCGCCTGTCCTGGGGGGAGTTTAAATGTTCTCTATGTGCCAATCATACCGAAATGTTTCTGAAGCTTCTCCACCGTATGTATCTCACTCCTGCCAGGCTTCATCTCATGTGGCCCTCCGTATCTAACCTATGCTGGTGTAATTGTGGTCGGGTGGGGGATCTCATGCATATATTCTGGGATTGTCATGTGCTACAACCACTTTGGAAAGCGGTGTTCGGCCTCGCCTCCAGGGTCTTTCAGGGCCTGGACCCGGCTATCAATAGGTATGTCCTGGGCTATATAATGGGCCATATAATGATTGCGGCCAAAGCAGCTATTGCTCAACTTTGGAGGGACCCAAATCCCCCTTCCCTCCTCAAAATCAGGGACAAGATTCAATTTAGCTATGCCATGGAAACAAGAGGTGTTCCTAATATCTATGGTGGGACTTCCCTCCTAATTCGCTGGCTCCGATGGTCAGAATTCGTGTCCAGAGACCCTGGAGACGGGGTGGCACCCTCCCTAGCTGCTCTCCCGTACTTCTCTCCTACGCATCCTGAGCCTTCTGACAGCGGGGATTAGGCCCTATATTCTTGAGCCCCCATGTTTGGCCCTGTTCTCATTTGAGGTGTTTATATTGTGTTTCTCTTGTTTGACCCCCTCCCCCCCCCTTTGGAGGTATCATTGTGGTCATCTCCTCTCGATGTACTTTTCATGCATAGCCTTGTACCCCACTGATCCCTTTTTCTTTTCTGTACCCCAGAAGTTTGAAGTTTACATATCACAATGGTGTAAAGGAGTTCCATTCATGGAACCTACTTAAGGAATCATGTCCAACGTGACCATACTGATGGAGCAGATTAAATTCTTGTAATCTCTGAGAAAGTGAGAGATGTATTATTCCTGAACCAGTGTAAGATATTTTTGGTGGTCAAATGTGTGTATATTTCTTAAACCAACCTCCACTATCTAGCACACTGGAATGATTCTCCAATGACACAGATTTTGTTAAGATACATCCATGAAGTCAGAACCTTAGTGATGATACTAGATGACCATTAAAGCATTTCTTCAATGCTACAATAAAGCACCCTTTTATTTCAAAAGAAGCGGAAAATACAGATGGCGGATGATTACAAATGACCACGCGTTGAATGCACTTCCAGTTGCTTCTGTTTGTGCTCATATGTAACACAGCTAAAGGAACTGCCTATTCAGTGAGGCATGAGTGTGGCCATAATGTCACTTCTCCCACTCATTTATCTTAAATCTATAAATCCTCATTCACTTCTATTATTTTCTATGTTTTCATATCGCCACATGTCAATGTCCATAGCACCACTTGTACATTTCACTTCTGCCACTGCTATTAACGTTGCTTTTGCACTTCATATTTATATAGCGTTGCAATCATTTACCTCAATACGCTTTTTATGTGAAAATGAGAATATATTTTGTTTGAATCTTCTCTGTTAGTTATCATTGCTATATTGGCTGCTGCAGTTTGGGATGTATGACTCTCCTGGTGGCAGTTATCATTTACAGAAGAAGAGACAGGAATGGGAGATCCATTTCTACATTTGTATTTTAGTAATTCCATATGCAGATCAATAAGTCTTATGTCTTAACACCAAATAGCTCACTAATAACATATAAGCTATCAATCAGGCATCAATAAAACATACTGATGTATAATAATACTGCAATTGAAATAGATTATCTGGATATATATATATATATTACAGCAACATTTAACATACACATTGGGTATAATCTAGTAAGCAGAATGAGTTAATCTCACTAAAAATGCATGTAATGCTTTACAGATTAGCATTAGCCATCAGTTTTATAAACCATCCTTTAAGACCTACTGTATATTGTTCAAATAAATTACTCTGACCCATTACTGCTAAAAAAAAAAATGAAATGATGGCTACTGTTCTGGCTGTGTTGAAATGCTAATTAGCTTGTCAAGCATTTAACTTACATTTATATGCACTTAAAACAACAGCATATCATTTGGAAATTGCTGTCACTTGAGCATTTTTAGGTCTGGATATGTAACATTTTATGTTAACCCCATAATGACGCAGTCTATTTGGGACCAAATGATGCAGCCTTATTTTTTAATTCTGACTTGTGTCACTTTATGTGGGAATACTTTTTTTTAATTTACACTGTTTTCCAAAGCAGAAAATAAAAAGGATGTTACAATGTGGATTAGCACTGTCCCCAAAACCTTAAAGACCAGTCACTTTATGCTATGCCCGAGGTTCCAATTGTGTTCAAGTTGGCCCAATGAAATCATGTTGTAAGGATCATTTACACAGCATGCCGGGCTTAAGAAGCAGCACTGTACTGTTTATCTCAAGGTTAAACATTGCAAAATAGGACAGTTGGCAATTACGCAAAGGTATGTATTATTGGGGAAAGAAGGAACCTTACATGTATGATTAAGCAGACGTAATTATAAGCCTGAACTTTAATTTCTGCTGTTACGTGCAGTGATAGACAGCGTCTACAGTGTGAGAACTAGAATTATGTTTATTCTACAAGACTGGTTACAAATTGGGGATGTTTGTCAATGTGCATAACAGCAATACAGAAAAGAGAGACGCTAAGTAATATAGGGTGTTCTGTATTATCTGCCCATCATGTTTCTCTATCCTCTTCATGTACAAGTTATATGTATGATAAAGGTGTTCAAGGAATTGTCTGCAGAAGGGTTAATACTCAGTATTACCATGGTATGTAGACAGATGTTCTCTTTTGCAGCATCTGTATCTGTTAATAACTGCAAATATCAGGGTTTTTTTTAGGTGCACCAGGTATGCATATTCTATGCACCAGGTATGCTTACTCTAACTGCACTGGTTCTAGACCAGAGGATGAAGGTGCTCCTGGATTTTCTGGGATACTCTCAGATTTCCAGGAAAGCAGGAAAATCTTCTGAAATTGGAGTTTGAGGCAGTGATTTAATGAAAATTATTCAATCAAGCTCTGATTCTTACTAAGGATGGATGGGACCTAATGACAAGTACTGCACATCCTTAGTTACCTTACAAATAGAAGATGCTGCCATCTTCTTGATTTCTCCCAGTAAGGAACGCTTCTGAAAAGCGTTCCTTACTGAAAATCCAGTATTCTGTGCTGGAAGTCTTTTCAAAGGGAGAGGCAGCACAGGGTGTAAAGCGCACATTGGGTATGCTCATGGGTGGGGAGTTCTATGTAGAATGTAAAGGATGCGTTTAGCCCCTCTGTACAATCTAGATCTGCTACAGTAAGTCTGGATCTGGTCCAAAGTATAATAATATAAATGTGTGGACCTGATCAAAACCTTGCTTACACCTATGTTTTGTAAGAATGCTTAGTGGCTTTTCACATTTTGTATGTGTAAGCTTTATGCGTTAAGGTGGGATGCAAACCCCTGCTGTGTATGTGTAGACCATGACTCCAACTTTTTATATGCGCCAATCCTGGATATGGTGTATGCAAATCCGGCTCACCCACTAGGCAACCTGTTATTCCCCTATCCAGGTGGTTTAAACATTGAAACACAACAATCCTTATTATGTGTGCTGGCATAGTAAGTTTTTTATGGCAGTCTTGGGGGTAGTTCTGAACCAATTCATGTATATGCCAATGGATGTAGAAACCTTTGTGCATAGTGCAATATTTTCACACCATTACACGCTTTTCGCTTATCATCTGGGTTATGGATGGAACACATCATCCCAATTTTGCAAGAAGAAACATCACCCATATATTCATAACTAGGAAACAATTCCAGTCATTCAGTGTCATTGAAAAATGTGACGCCCCTTATTTCTTATATGTGAAATTGTGAAATATTTGTGATTTAACATATTCATTTTTGTCATATGCAACTGCATAATGTGGCAAACATGTGCTTGCAGTAATGCATGACAGTTAGGTACATCTCTTATGAACTAACGTTACCTAAATCCTGCAAAGTACTGCAACAGATAACCAAGACACTGCCTGTACACAATTCTGTACATACTTCCACCAGTTTGGTTGTTAAAAGAGTTATTGGCATTTGCAAGAAGAGGAGCATTTATGTTTATGCGAGCAGATTATGCTGTGCACTGTACTTCACAACATCACTAAACATAGTAGTATACACTGGGAAGAGGAGGATTTGGTAGATGGAACATCAGACCAATTTTGGGTCTGAGTCTTAAGCTGGCCATACACTATCCGATTTTCCCAAAAAATTGGACGATTTTTTTTAAAAAATCGTTCAGTGTATGTGAATGATCGGCCAATATCATTCAAAAATCGTTTTTAAAACAATTTTTTTATTTTATGGTCTGCTCCATCTTAAATTCGTTTTTAAGGTAAAAAATCGTACAATGTATGGGCACTTACAATTATCCTGCCATTGAGACTCCAAAAATCGTTTGGAAGTACTAATTTACATATTATTTTTTTCCCCATACAATTATTGTACAGTGTATGGCTGCTTCCAATTCCTTAAAAAAAACCCAAAACATTGGTTCATTTTTCATCCAATCTTTAGATTGGACGATTTATCTTATAGTGTATGGCCAGCTTTAACTATAAGTGTAATTCAACCATGTGGCCCATATTGCCGGAGGATGCCCAGATTGGCTTAAAAATTATCCAGTTGGCCTATTCCCTCAAACCTCCATAATGCAACAAACACTATTGTTGAATGGTATTTTAGTTATTTATGGTGTAATTGGTGTAAAAATACATGATCCCAATAGCAATTGACGAGCAGCCAAATCTCACAGTTTATCCATGTGCAAAAGAAGTCCAGTGTGCCTAAAACTACATTGTGTAGTGTACCACATGTACTGTACACTGCTATTAAGTCCGGATCACAGCTCATGTTTGAACTATTGGATAAACATGTCTGAGTATGACAAATCACAATGGAAATACATGAAATGGGTGAAGATGTCAGCAGAAATACACAACACCCTACTCCAGCAATATAACAGCATAGTCCTGCTCACATCACATGCTCCTGTTCCACTCTACAATTATACATTCAGTAGTAAACGTAACATGATTGTAATATGTGCTCCAAACATTGATATATTGAGGTACTTTAGATATATCTTTTTAGTTATAAATCAAAATAAAAGGTTACTGAATATAAACTGAAAATCCTCAGAATGAATATCGTAATGTAGCATATCATGATTAACACTCTTGTCTTATTAAAAATGCATTTAAAAACCTAAATTGAATGCCTGTCTCTTATCAAATACCAAAATGACAAATCCTATTTTCTGATTAGGGTTTTAATGTTTATTTGTTTTCGAGGATTTAATAGATTACTTAATATGAATGCAAGAACGGCATCATTAAGTGCATGTTCTAATCAGATGTATTTAGCATAGAGTAATTGTTCCTTCTTGGATTAATTATGAATTGCAGTACTATACTTGTTTATTGAACAGATGAATGTTTAGAATGTGTTTCATTTATAACTGTGTTATAAATTATATTTGATCATCTGAAGTAATACAAAGAAATACAGTCTGCTGCACATTTATAAACTTTCTGTACAATATTTTTCTAGAAATAATACAAAAGGTAAATAAAGAAATCCAGACAAAAATGACATTATGTGAGTGATGTTACTAATCATCATATTATATGCAATAATATTTATAAATGAACATTACTTGAGATGTACAGTAGATGTGTAGACTCAAATTGTATACAAGGGAACTAGAAAAAGTAGATATTTACAGCTACTGTCCATGGTCACACAATAGTGCAACACAGTTTTATCTATTTTAATACATAATGGAAGCTAATGTAGGTTTTCACCAGCTCAGTGTATCTCCCTAGTGATCACATGATGGCACAGAAAGGAGAGTGTAAGATATAATGTGCCGGATCCTGGTTTACACACAGCCCACCACGTCTGCATTCACTCAAGTGGGGAGGTGGGGAAAAAGTGCACAAGTGGATTTGTGCATTCAGTCATCGTGCGGACTGCTGATGAGTTAAATAGACTCCTGCCTTTTCCGACAGAGGGGGGAGAGTCTCCCCTCTCCTCCGCACTGCTGTACGTGCCCAAACCTGGATCTGGTCCTATAATTTGATGTTGATGCTGCTTTTTTTTGTATGGTTTCACATCTAGCTGGAAGTTCCATCCCCTCAGCTTTTGTCGCCTGAAAGCTGCTGAAGCCTCTTGTTTTGAATGTAAGGTGGGATTGTCGATTCTCCCCGAATTTCCGGAAGACTCCAGGATACTCTGCTGGACAAGGGCTTGAGGCAGTGATTTCATGAAAATCATTGTCTTACGTGATGACATCAAGCCATCCTTAATAACCATATCAATAGAAGTGTTTGATGGACAGGGGGCAGGGCTTCAGTCCTGATTTGCATAAATCACACCCCACCTCCAAGCTGACTTCTTTGTTTCTCCTTGTGTAGAATGTAAGAAATCAGCAAACCTGATGTCACGGCTGGCAAAAGATACACTTATGCCCAGTTACGGTTTCCTCTGTGACACCTCAGTGGGCCATTATTATTATTTCTTCTTCAAATTATTATTATTTTTTTTTTACTTTTTATTTCATTTAGCAATGGAAACATTCCTGTTTCAAATGAGTTAGGCAACATCCAAAAATGTTTTACCATAATTAAATGGAGCAATTATTTTCATAATTAAGGAAATGAAAGTATAAACAGGAAAATTCTATTCACTTATCTCGCTGTATTAACGATATGGGAAGAAAATTTCAGTAAAGCCCAAGTGTTATTGTTATATATTTATGAATAAAACCCAATTATTCTTAATATTTAAGATATAACCCCACAAAGTTACTTTTGTAGAATGAAACGGGACACGTTGATGTTCCTAATGTCTACTCAAGTCACTAGGGTGAAGTAAGTTATGAAGCTGGCGTGTCAAAGCTTGACAAATGTAATAACATCCAATATACATCTAATTTTATAATATGAAAAACTATCCTCTCTAAAATGCCTGTGGGTATTAAAGATGTTCAAAATTGAAATGTCATTTGAATACAGGATTCTATTTTCAAACAAAATACGCTGATCTGGAACATTGCCTGGCTCCTGGGATACCTGCAGGAAATCTGTCCAGCAAATTAATATACACACATGAGATATCAATATACTGAAATAAAAATGCATTACTGTATTGTAAAGAGTAAAATAAAATTTGAATTATGACCAGTGTGTATTATATTGATGTGTTGTCAAGACATGACAGACTATACGTGATTAGCAGTATATGACCTTGAGGGTTTGAGGGTTTGATAGGCACTTATCATCTATGTACAGCCAAGTATATGGTGTGTGGTGTGATAGGTATTGTTAGAGGTTTCAAGGCTCTGAAAGTTCCATTGGTGTTAGTTCCTGGCTGACATTTGATGTCATGTGAAAGTTCCTTGGAGCATGGAGAAGTATGGGTTGGTATGCATCAGTGGTCGAAGTGGAAAGCGGTGGTATGGACATGTAGAAGTGGGGGTATGGAAACACTGAATATAAAAGAAGTCAATGAAGATTTGTAGTTTTTTAATTACATCAGCCCTGGTATGCATCAAATGGAATGGCTACATTAAATTTAGATGATAGAGAATGTCTGGCAACAGAAATCTTGGGGCCTGCTACACTCAGGTAGATGGCCACGGGCTGGCTGAAGTTTGAGGCCTGTGAATAGGTGCTTACTTAAAAACTCAACTTAAGCTCTCTGTCAGATGTGTCATATATTTATGTCTTGATGTGTTAGAATTCCTTCAGATATGTTAGCATTGATTTAAGCGCAGTTGGAACCCATAAAGGTTTAGGACAGGTTAAGTCTGGTTCTGGCTTTATATTGCTATATAGGTCATGTAAATCATTCTGTAAGGTGGTATTGTAGTAAATACAAATCTATTATAGGGAAAATAGGCAAAATTTTACAAAATTGTGTTGATCAGCAGTAAAAAGTATCCGGCAACTTATTCAGCCTGAACTTTTTGTAGCAAGGGCTCAAAAAGTGTTAAGAATAAGAATGAATAAGAATGTCATTGCCCGTGTGAATGGCTGTGTGCTAATGATTAGTAGTTCAACTAATCTTTTGTGAACTAGCTCATTTAGTTCACTGATCTGAATTAGTTCATTTTGAACTAAATATGCTAAATATGTAGTGCTCCTGCACAAACTCTCACTGACACTTGCATTTTACTTAATCATAATTATATACCAGAAGAACAAATGAACCAGAAGAACAAATGAACCAGAAGAACAAAATGAACCAGCAGAACAAATGAACCAGAAGAACAAAATGAACCAGAAGAACAAAATGAACCAGAAGAACAAAATAAACCAGAAGAAATCCCCACCAACAGGAATCATGAGAAGGCAACGAACTGCCCCAATTACAATTATGTATTTAAACCTCAGGACATTAATGGAATTACTGGAATACTCATACCCCGGGGACACTCTCAGGACACTCTCAAATTTTGTAATCCCAGGAGAGTTGGAAAATCTCCCAGGATCTGGGCTGAGGCAGTGATTTAATGTAAATCACTGCCTCCATCCCATGATCATTTCTGGGCTGGGCTTCATCACGTCAGAGGATGGGACTCCGGGTGTGATTTGCACACATGTCTCAGCACCACCCCTATGCTGCTGACCTTTTGGCTTCTCCCAAGGAGGCAACCCTGATAAAAACCAAATACTGTCTCATGTTTTACTTATCAGTTTCTTTTATTTATCACTTTATTTTTTTAGTTACGTTATTTATCACTTTAAAAGCATTTATACATCCTATGAAAAATATGTAGCCAGGACAGTATTTTACTTTTAAAACTAGGTTTAAATAAATGTTGCTTTTGTCTGAATTCTAGGATTCCAGAAATTGTATTTATTCACTGAGTTTTCTTATAGAAATTCATGTTGCGACTAATGTTATACAGCAGTGTTCACATGTCCTGTTGTGAAAGGTTCTGGATCTGGTTTGTAATAAGGTGATTTTGTTATTGTTTTGGCGGAGAGCAGATACCATTTGACTTATTTTTTTTTTATTTAGTCAGTGGGGTAATGTGGTTATAACACTAGGCAGCATGTTCTGTGTGTGTATCTAAAAATCATTTTTTAGCACTATAGTCTGTTTTACTTATAGATCCTGATTTCTGAAAATAAGCAAAATGAACCTAATGGAGGTGGACAGTGGTTTTCCATTTTGTTAAACAGAAGAGACGTTCAATTAATGATACAGACAAGGTAGTGCTACACAGCTAGGACTGTAGATAGTCACTGTGATCCAGTCATTAATTATCGTTCAAGTCAACCTTTACTACACTCTCCATACAGACATTTCTCTCTCTGGTCAGCATGAAACTAGACACAAGGCAATTACAATGCTCCACTTACTTCTTCTCTTTGGAGACTAATACAGGAGCCAAAATCAATTGTGAATGGCTGAGCTCAATGTGTGCTCTCTGTATCTTGTTACCATTGGACAGAAAATACTGTGGAATGTGATAATTATGATGTTAAAATATGAACTTAACTATATACAGTATATATACACATACCGTATATATATATATATATATATATATATATATATATATATATATATATATAATGCTTATTTGAATGCATTTGCAATGAATTTACATCTATGTGTCATTTAGTAGGATATATATGGCATTTAATAAATTTTATTACCTTTCTTTAATATGTCTGCCAGGCATGTTAAGCAGCATTCGGAATAATGGGCTGAAGTAAGAGCTTTATTTGGTGGTCCCTACTACCTTCTTTACTTTTATCTGGTGCTGAGAGACACACCAGATTCCTTAGGAAAATGGCTTCAATAAACTGTTTATGGGCACTTGTTAATAAAGCCCTGGGTAGGCTGCTATGGTCACAGAATTGTAGAAAGAAGTGTTTGCTTTGGACATAACACGTAATGACTTGTGTCTACTGTCTACTGTAATGGGAGAGGGGGTAGTCAACTGTGTATGTATCAGGAATGACTGTGAGGGGCACAAATTCCTATCATAGTATCATAGTAGCCAGCGGAGAGAATAATATGTAAATATCCCCCAATGGACATTTGGAGCGTTAATGAATGTAAATGATTTTCATGTTAAAAATTCATTATTAAGGAAAGAAAACCTATGCAGGTAGGTATCCACAAATAGTTTTAGCCAGGAAAACCAATGAAAAATATAAGATATTACCTCTCCAGTGAGGGTATCTTAGGGTTTGTAAATATTGCACATTATGATAAAGCCAATTTCAATAGTGTATGGCCAGCTTTAGACGATAAAGCCAATTTTCATGTGCATATCACCTGAAATCAATGTGTAGTTGGTAAATGGAGCCCTGAATGAGTTCTAATATCGTTAATGTGCTTAGAATCTATTGTACAGTATGGCTGGTAAATGCTAGAGAGTTTCTAAATAATACAACATATAAAGAAGAATTAATAAAGAGTTCATGAAAAACATCACATAAAATAAATGTTGAACTATAGCTCTATTTTATTCGGATGGAACGGCTGATTATAATGTAGTTTCTGTAGACTGAGTGACTGCATTGGTAGTTATTTTTCTGTTTTTATATACTCTCTCTCTCAGGTTGTATTTTGTTCTAAGTACCATGCACTAAATTTATATACTACTAAATTTAAAGACTTCTGCCTTGAACACTATCTGCACAAACCTTCATATAATACATGACTATATCTACATTCTAATGCCAAAGCATGGGGAATACTACATATTGTGTTATTATAATATAGTCATATGAATGTATATTTTTTTTATATATCTCTCTCTCTATATATATATACCGTATATACTCAAATATAAGCCGACCCGAATATAAGCCGAGGAACCTTTATTTCAATTTAAAAAACTGGGACAACTTATTGACATCATATAGGACAATGACTCGAGTATAAGCCGAGGGGGGCACTTTCAGCACAAAAAAATGTGCTAAAAAACTAGGCTTATACTCGAGTATATACAGTATATATATATATATATATATATATATATATATATATATATATGGCGTTTTTTCGGTTTGCTTTTTTTTTAGATAAGCACTATAAATAAACATTGCTCATATACAGATGCTGTCATACAGCATATGAGAAAGTCCAGCAGAAAAATGAAAATAGCCAAATATAATCTCAAGCCCCTAGAATTTGCTAACACAAAATCACAGAATCCTAAGTTACAACCAGCTATTTAAAGTCTCCTCCGCAGCTCTAACTAATTTGATCAGGGTCTTTTTGTATCTCCCTTCTGGGAGAAAGAAAAAGATGACAACATTGGCGTGAGGAATGAGGGTGTGATATGCCTAAAGCCCCGCCCCCTGCACATTAAAACCCTATATTAATAGATTATACTGATGGTGGACACTGGACTCAATGTCATCCGTAGGATTGGAGGTTGAAGCGGGAATAAATGCCTCTAGATCTTGTACTGGATATCCGGGATTCTCCTGGGAATAATATATCCCAATATACATAATGACTAAGAATTTTACATTGAGAACTAAATAAAAAAAGTGCCAGAAATATTCTTTTTATTTTATTTACTTAATAATAATAAAATAATCCAGCTTTGTAGCATTGCCTATTGTTTCTGGAAGCTTTATGTGATTGATTGCATGTATTCAACATAAAAGCTAAAGATATTAAACCCATTAAAGCATATACCGATATGTGTTTTTTCAGTACAATTGAAAATGTATACAGTGCATCCTGTTACAGTGCTCTAAATGTTTCTATCCATTCGTATGTGTCTCTGATCTATATCCATGTACTGTAAACTAATGAAAAAGCTCCTATTCAGTATTTGAATAACATGCTGCTTATTCCGGTCTGGCGCTCAGACAGTACACCCTTTGGCCATTTCTGACATCGCATGTATCTCTGCCTTCCAAATACCTTTGAAAGCCAATGTGTTGTCACAGCAACTGATTACAGAATTACAGCCAGAGATAAAGACATCATGCTTGTTTAATAAATATGCTGTGATATATCTATACTATTGTCAGTTTTAATGGCCTCTGAATTATTATTATACAAATCTGGCCATTTTTCATAAATATTTAGGATTTAAATAAGTAAATTAGTAACAAAGGATGATTAAATATCAGGTGCAAATAAGCCATGTATTATGATGATTCTTTACAATAGGTGTATTTACAATTTGTACAATATTATGTACACACATTTTACATAAGAAAAATAAAAACTGGTATCTCACATTCCAGCACCAGGTTAATACTTTTTTTAAATTTATGCATTTTAATAAAGTGCATCAGGCCTACACTGCTGCGGAACAGAACCTCGCAGCATCCTGATCACTACATAGGTGAAGTGAGGCTATGCTCCTCATTCATACAGGGTTACCCTGCCTGAAGATGTTTGCACTTCTCCACGTAAAATGCTGGTGTTATGGAAATCATCATAGTACATAAGGGATGAAACCCGCCCTTACTGTACTATAACCTTACTCCAGGGCTGTCACATCAATCACCCGGACCTGGGATTCACAAAATCCCCACATGATGCCAGGACGTCAGTACAGGAGGCCGTCGGGCCTATTTAAACTCACTTAGACGCCAATAATGGTGTCTGAGTGAGTGCAGGCATGTTCCCGGCAGGGTCCTGCACACCAATACAGTGTGCCTGTCCCCAGCTGGGGGGTAAGGGGTAGGCCCGGCTGTCCTCCCCTGATGGCGGCCCTGCCTTACTCTTCCCTTCCCCTCATATCTCACACTAGTATATACACCATAGCTCACACTACTCACTAATATATACTCCAGAGCTCACACTACTCACTAGTATATACTCCATGGCACACTACTCAATAGTATATACTCCATAGCACAATACTCACTAGTATATACTCCATGACACACTACACACTAGTATATACTCCATAGCACACTACTCACTAGTATATACTCCATGGCACACTACTCACTAGTATATACTCCATAGCACACTACTCACTAGTATATACTCCATAGCCCACTATTCACTAGTATATACTCCATAGCACACTACACACTAGTATATACTCCATAGCACACTACTCACTAGTATATACTCCATAGCACACTACACACTAGTATATACTCCATGGCACACTACTCACTAGGGACCAGATTCAGATTTACACTCATGACTTACACTCATAACTTGCACACTCTCATGGGCAAAATCCATACATTTATTGAATTATTTGCAATTAGTATTAGAATTCTAGCACAAGTCTAGTAACAGTGTAACAGTAACACTGGTCAGTATCTGTGTGCAAAATGCAACAGTAAAGTATTCTCCCTGCATGTACACACTGACATTCATTTTACCTCCCCTGTAAGTCATGAGAGTGTAAATCTGAATCTGGCTCTAGTATATACTCCATAGTTCACACAACGATTTACAGATAACTTGTATATGATAAGCATATATGACACTGGTGAGGTTTATTAAATCATATTTTGACTAAGGGCAGTGTTGTTTTGTCTATATTTGCACTTCTATAAGTTGGGAGGCATGTATACAGTATATGTTTCCCATGACTTGTATACTGCATACACTGTATATAAAATCACTTGGATTCATGTGATACATATTTTGAACAAACAGGATTCATTTGTGCTGTTCTGACTGCTATGAAGACACACCAGACATATAAAATGAGCCAGCATGGATTCTAAAAATAAAGTCTTCCAAATTAATTACAAGCCTAGAAACGTGTATCGTGAAATAAATGTTACATAAAAGTATTAAGAGTTGGGGAAATGGATGAATTCTCAGCAATAAAAATGTCAGCTGGGATATTTCAGTGTGTAAATCATGGAGCATGTGGCTTCTCCTGCAGGACTCCAATATTTGTTGAATATTTCTGTTCATGGGTTTGATGTGATGAATTGGCAGAAGCATTCTCAGGCGACTTCTCTGCAAATGGTCATTGATGTGAAACAACCAATTATGTGTAACTAGTAAAGGTGTGAATATTTTTCATTCCAGTATTAAGAGATAAGTTCAGAATTTTACTGCAGCATTTCCTGAAAGTCACGACCGAGGGCAAAAATAGTTGTTTAATTGTAATACTTACTATTACTTTCACTACTGGCAAATGCATTTGTAACATGACTAATGCTGGGTACACATCAGAAAGATCATCTTTCCAATCAACAGATAAATCACCCTCACAGCAGAAATCTGTTACATGTGTACTCACATAACATGCATTATGTTCACATCTAACAGATTTCTGCAGTGAGGGTCATTTATCTGTTGAGTGGAAAGATGATCTTTCTGATGTGTACCCAGCATTACACTCACAGGTAGAATGACCATAAGCTTAAAAACAAATTCCTGGTAATCCAGTGACCTTAGGATGCTGATAGTGCTGAGTAGCGATCACTAAGGGGCCGATTCAATCGCGATGTGTGTCTTTTTCCCGTCTCTTATGATAGAAAAAGATTGCGGGTTTTGATACACGGCTTAATGAGCCGTGAGCAAAAAAACGCAAATATTTCTCCCTTATGCTAACAGTGTAAGGGAGACAATTTTACGCTTACAGAGATTGAATCGGCCCCTAAGACACTATTTAGAGTGGAGATTATTAGGATTAGGATGCCTGAGAGGTTTGTAGATTCTACCGGGATCCTGGGAGAATAGCCCGAAAATCATGACAACCTACCCCTCAATAATAAATAACATAAAAGTTTAGTAAAAACACTGCTAATTCACTTATTATGTCTGTTTACAAGCTTAAACCAGGGACTTGGACAATATTATCATTGATTAAATAAAATAGATGATTATAGTCTTCATGATTTTATTAGGATTTTATGTTTCATTTCTTTTGATTGTCCGTGCAGTTTTATGCAATATAAGGTAGTTCAGTGGAAATTTAGAATATATTAGATTTGAATGAAGATTTATTGTTTTTCAATTTCAAGGACATCAGTGGGAGTCCATCGTCACTTCGAGCCCTGATATAGTTTATAGCTCTTACAAATAAACAATGATGATGATAATTATATCACAAGGGTAGAGGAAAATGGTGCATAGTTTCTGGTAATCCCTCAAACTGCCCCAACATTGAGCTACCTAGAGCAATGTTATACCCCGTTCAGACTGCATGGGAAAAGCCGTGATAGCCGAGTATTATATCCAGCTAAAAAGAAGGGGTTGCTGTGAAAATCCGAGTTCGATGCTGCCTATGCACAGTGTTGACCCAGGAAACCTACGTGAACGGACAGCCGGTCCGTGCGCCCACAGATTGCTGGGTTTAGGAAACATCGGCGATCTGCAGGCTGGCAATCTGAACGTGGTAACAATGATGCTGTAGGCTTCTCACACTCATGCATACACAATAGCTATGTCATCTAAGTCACTGACAGGAGAAAATGTGTTGAATTGTCTTTATTTCTTATGTTTGAAATCTCTCAGCAGTTTGTTTGTTCATGACTAAAAAGTTCTAGCAAAGATTTTCAAAGGAACTGTAGAGAATTCCATTAGGAGATAATGTACCAGGAAGAAAAAGCACCTTAAACCCTTTACTTCTGAAAAGTTTTGTAGAGCTTTAAAAAGCAATACTTTGATGATCTTCACTGTATTAAAAGATTTAAGGAAACAACTTTCTCAAGATGTAAGAGGAAGTTCAGTCTAAATTTGAGTTCAATCAAACTGCAGTAGATTCCAAAGTTGCAGGGAAAAAAGCCAGATAAATGACATAACTTCATTCCAAAACACGAGTCTGTATTAAGAATTAGAATTAAGACTAAAAATTTGACTGAAGTTTTAAACTTAAAGCTTCACAATTGAATAAAAGCAGTGATAATGTCTGGTTATCTGGAGACTCACAGATATTGCCACATCATTTTCTACTATGTAATCATAGACATCGGATTAGTGGGGATAAGGGGAGGGGGGGGCGACAATGACAAGCTCTCCAGCTACTGGAGGCGGGCGCTGTGAGGGGTGGGGGGGGGAGAGACGTGAGGAGAGGGGTACTAGCCATACACTATCATGGTATTTGGTCCGATCATCCAATTATCTTGATGTCAGATATCGTTCTGGCATAAACATAAGGTCTATGGACCACATCCAGATACCTGTGTGTGTGAGCAAAAGAGGTGAATGAACTTAGAAGTGGGGGACAGGACCTGAAGCAGGATCCGGTCCAATGTGTGCAATTCAAAGGAGCATTCAGAGGTAAGCTATGCGACTATAGTGGTGACACAAATTGAACTACAATGCAGCATATACTGTAAGTGTAGATAATAAATAGTGTGCATGTTTTTGCTTTCATGTGAATGCACTAAAACAATATAAAAGAATTTAGAAAAAAATGCAAAAATATATTTATTTATTACAATATTTATATAATATTTTATACCTGCATAATGCATCACCATCATTTGTGTATTGTGTATACAATTCTGTGCATGTCCTTCATGTACACTGACTACGTACCTGCGCCCCTTTCCTTCCATGACATCCATGTCATGTTGTGTGCAAAACTCACACAAAGGTTACAAGGCGTGAGATGTGAGACCTCTGAATTGGTCCCTTAGTGTGTAGTCAGCTACATATAGCTTTTGAGATCAGGGCCGCCGGCAGGATCACCTGGGCGCCCCACATAACGCCACAACATCACCGCAGGAGGCAGCCGGGCCTCTTTAAACTCACTTAGATGCCAATAGTGCCGTCTAAGGGAGTTCAAGCAGGATTCCGGCAGCATCCAGCACACCACTACAGGGCACCGGGCCACTTCCGGGGGGTGGGGGGACCCGGCTGTTCCCCCTGATGGCGGCCTTGTCTGAGATCCTGGTCCCAGACAACCAAACTCTTTTACGCAGGATATGTCCTTATTGACTGCACTGTCGTGCTATTTTAGACACAGCATTAATAGGCACTCATGTCTTTCTCAATGACGTCCTTACAAATTGTATACCCTACAGTAAATATATGAAGCATTTAAAACTATTAGCATACGAGGTGAAGAGGTATCTAGGGAAATATAGCAAATATAGACAGAACAGTTAACAGTTCTCATTATTTGAATAATATTGTTTGTAAAGTAGAAGGCCACTAGTCATTTTACAATGGCATTTGTGATTAGAGCATTCACTAAGTGGATATAAAGTAACCTTTTAAAAGAAGGCCAGTCTGGAAGAGATCTTTCAGAATATTTCAACAATGCAACAAACTGTAATTTATTCAGTACTGTAAGTTCCAAAAGCCTGAATACAGTCAATTTGCCCTGTTTGATAAATTACATACTGGACAAGGTTGAGAGAAAGGTTTCAAGTTTTGCATAAGCTGCCAACTTAGAGGGTAAATAGTATGGGAGATTTACACAGGTCACAGGCAGCGAATGACAGAATAAATAACTAGGCAGTTAAATGGTACACGACATTTAATGTAGCCGCTGCTATCTGATGCACTTTCCTACAAAAACCTTCAAATGAAACATCACTGGAAAAATATAACGAATTAAAATACAGAAGAGCGAAAGGAAAGGGCATTAGGGTTGACACTGTTAAAAAGTGAGTTAGGTCTTTGAAATGTTTTAAGTATCCTCAATTATTAATGTAATGTTCATTTCTCTTTCATAAGTATGCACTTATGAAAGTAGAATTTGCACTGGTAACAACTTTTCCAAAATTACTAGGGGATTTATCTGGAATAAAATGAAGATTTGGAGCATAAAGGGAGTAAATATTTCATTAGAAAGCATGTCAGCGTCATAGGGAGAGTCAATTATAGGAGTTTTGCAATGGTCAGTCAATACACAGTATTTTTCTAAGCTCTTATACTGTTGTAAGTTCAGAAACCATTAAAATGCATTAATGGAAGGACATTCGTTGCTATGTAAACCTTCATGAAGTGCAATTCTGATAAAGGTCTGCATGCTAAGTTATGATTCCATTGCGGTCAGATCTCTATGCATCTATCTGACCATACAAATAACCTACCACCAAGGAATTTTTCATAGTGGAGACTAGATGGGTACACAGAATGAGGGGTGTGGTACAATGTAATACTTGGCCTTGTAAGTCTGGGTAAGTTGCAATGCAGCGCGATCAAGGGACACAGTTGTGTGCGTATGTGAAAATACAGAGAAATGCCACATGTGTCTCTGCAGTAGTGCCAGCATTGTGCCATCAAAGAGGTATGGTAATTTCCACTGGATTATGCTCTTTTTATCAGCTTTCTTCTATTTATGTCTGGGAAATTATTGATTTCCTAATTCTCTGTAGAGATGGAATTAATATGCTTTATATTATCCTCTTTTACAACAATTGATCACCTACATATGATTCCTGCCATTGTCGTTCTTTGAAATGAATGAATAGACTTCCTGATGTTGCAGGATGATGAAAGATTGCTGAAAGGAAGAAGAGGGATGCACTACACTACAGAGCAGAATTCATTTAATGTAAATATCTACCTCAGTCCCAATTGTTACTATGGCTTCAAACCCCACACACCAAAAATGTTTAGCAGTGCAGAGGTGTGGTTTCAGGTGTGATTTTCATAAATAATGCCTTATGCCCCATCCAATATTGCTCCACCACATACTGCCCTGCCCCATGCTGTCCCACTCCATACTGCCCTGCCCCATACTGCCCCACTCCATACTGCCCTGCCCCATGCTGTCCCACTCCATACTGCCCTGCCCCATGCTGCCCCACTCCATACGGCCCTGCCCCATGCTGCCCTGCCCCATACGGCCCTGCCCCATGCTGCCCCACTCCATACTGCCTTTAGCCCAAACTGTTAACTCTAAAATAAACAAATTTTTTAAAATATATCATATTACATAAAAATGCATTTATTACATTTACTGGGAGTTACAGACATATCTCCTGATCCACACCTGTTAGCAGACGCCATACAGTAGCCTCCTCCACATACAGAATTTGCTATGCTAAATGCATGTGGGAGAACAGTGCACTCTCTCTGCACTACTTCTGCCTAAATTTACTAAGTAGTGATATTGCAGGAAGATTGAAAAGTTGTTGTCCATAGCAATCAGATTTGAGCTTATATTCACCAGTATGTAAAATTAAATTGACAGCTTGAATCTGATTGGTTGCTATGGGCAACAACTTTTCAATCTTCCTGCTTAGTAAATTTAGGCCTTCATGTTAAAGGGCTTAAGAAGCCTCCATAAGTATTCTGCTCCAACACTGTGTGGACAGCACAAGCCCTTACTGTACAATTTACATTGCTATGCCCACCTACCAACGTACGCAAACTGTATTCCGTACGATGTATAAATATGGCTCTAAATCTGTACAGTGGCACACTGAAGTTATTATTGTATTATCATGTATTATTCTGTATGCTTTTGACATCCATATTATGAATAAATAATATGTCCAGACAGGGTCAGGATGTAAATGTCCATAACAAACTTTCTATTACATCAGCAAACCTTCGGAAGTCTGCCAGCAAGAGCCACAGGGTAAACTCTGAATAATGACAGCATTAGTGTCAGTGGCGCCTCAGGCTACAGGTCAACTCATACCAATAGATTATTTAAATAATAACAGTAATGTTATAGTAAGAGGGAGAAAGCAGTATGTTTATAGAAATTATAAAATGTGTTTTACTTTTAAAGCTGAAATTTACTTCCTAATACTGAACGGGTATGTAAATCCTCCATCGTATTGCATTAATACCTTTTGCAATGTGTATCAATCCTATAGACTGCATGTTTGAACAGACCAGCCCGCCTGATACTACACTAGTCTTGTTTTATAATGTATAATGTTTTATAATGCAAATCAGTTGAAAATGTACAGAAACTTTGCTAAATAAATGTACAAGGAAACAAATTATATTTAATAAATGGTTTTCTAAAATGTTAGCTAAAGCTTTATATTTCAAATAGGTCCCATAAATGGAATTCGTCTCCTCTAACCATTGCAATGCATAAACCTTCATTTTCTTTCACTACTACCATGCGCCTGCAGCTGTACATATTTTTAATATAATAGTTTAAAACTCCAGAGTTTGAGAGGACAAACTTGAAATAACTTTTCTGTATTAGGCATAATTTAGTCATTGCAAAGTAACAATGCACCAGATCTATTCTTTGCTTTTTGTAAATACACATGTTTGCATGCAGTTAACATTGGTCTAAAATTCTAAGAGCAATATTTAATAGTCTTTCATTTTTCTTTCAATGATTCTCCTAGCAGTACTGCCCAAGAGGACCGCATAGCAGGAATGGGAGGAGAGGGGGGAATCTGTGTGCTCCCAGGCTGTGTGGGCTTACTGAAGCCTGATCTTCACTGGAGCCCCTTATGGTGTGGACAGACCTAGACCAATGGCCGCACAATTAGGATTGGATTCATTTAAATGGTAACCCTCACCCACCTTGCACAATGTGGAGAGGGGGAAGGTCTGACCCAGTGGGCAGAATTACAAGCGCACAGAACATTTTTTTTCCTATGCTGCCAGGCAAAATCTTGCATGCTCGCATGTGCGCTTCCAGTAAAATTGCCAGACTTCCTCACTCTGCATGTAGAGGTCAAACAGAGGGTGGGATACTGGAGCATCTGGTCCTATAAAACTACATATACATAAAGGTGCAATTGTTTTAAGGACACTGAATACTGATGTACGAAGGATAACCAAATGCAAGACATAGAATACATAAATGCCAGTAGACAATAAAGTAACACATACAGAAGATAGTAACAGAAGGTAAGAGGAATTACAGAGTTATTATAGACACAACATACAGCAGGTTAACCAGGTACAGCATAATAAGGAGCACACATCCAACAGCTTGCAGGGTGAGAGTGATTATAACCGGCAACCTGTATAGGGGGGGGTTGGGTGCACAATTCAGCTGGGCTGTCCAGATTCTGGGTAATTAAGAAAGCTTCAGAAGTCCAAACAGCAGCTTCTGTGAAGGGGTTCATGAAGTATCCACAGCTAAATGTCCATGACTGCCCTAGGGGCCAAATCTATTTTAGGCTAGTCCAAATGTGTAACACCATGGCGGCTGCACCCTCTGCTTGTTAGCTGAGATTGACAGCTTAATATAGCTTTTTCAGCCCACCCCCATCCTGTCAATCAGACCCTGTCTCCTTACTAAAAGGCAGGATTATTTTATAAACTGTGTTGGTACCAAAGATTCAGAATCATGAATGTCCCAAGCATACCTAATAATAGAGCCTATATCTTCCACTATTTATTATTAATATGCATGTCTTAACATATGTCTGATTGTACTTGACAGATACTCAAGTAATTTTTTCTGACAGTGTGTTGGATTTGCTCTGTCATAGTCTTTGTCAGGCTCTCAATCATACAAGATGCGTGACACAAACAGTAAACGCTTACAGTATTTCATAGAGATTCACTTGAAGCAGTCAAAGTTATTCAACCCCCTTGCAAAAGTTTGAAATAGGTTGACGAGCTTGAAAATTTCATTACCTAAATGACTTAATATAATAGAAATGGGGCTAGCGTATATATTCATTTCTTTAATCTTCTATGAATACAAAATCAAATTTATAAATTATTATAAATTGAATTATTCATATGAGCTCTGACGAAGCTTTTTAAAGAGATATGTTCTGTGCTATGTAAGCTGCTGGGCCTAAATTTACTAAGCAAGATATGGTATATGCAAATTCACACCAGCGGTCATAGTCCACAGATCTTACAAGCCAACAGTACCATGGGCTGTAAGAGGCACACCAGCATATCATATTTAATTTTAATTGGTGATTGATGATGATGATTTACTTCAGTGACCACATGGTATAGTCCTCTAACCGTACAAAGGGCCTCACATTAATTCTTTGTGATAAATTGTAAAATTGTAATCAAACATTTAATCAAATCAAGGGGCACATATATCAAATAATGTATCAGCGAGTATTTTACACAACAATTACACAAGCACAAGAGTTGCACAAGAGTTACACAAGTTTTACACAAGCCGAGCAATTGCTGGACTGACATCTTCAACACCTGTTCACTGTTTTATTTTACAATTTTTTTTAAAGCCCTATTCTATTACCCTGAAAGACCCAGGACGGACCAGGGTCACCCGTTCACACTACAGACGGCCCGGGTCTGACCCAGAAATAACCCTTCTCTTCACCAGTGTTCAATCACCAGGAAAAGATACTCGGGATTTGAATATGGCACCGTTCACACTGCAACGAAAAACCTGGGATCTCAGAAAACTTGTGAATTTGCCTAAAATATCTGGGTTTTTCGTGGCAGTGTGAATGTGGCATAACAGGCTTTATCTGATCTTTAAACTATTCCACAAAGAAACAATGTAAACCTTAGTACAAGTAGGTTTTGCATATTGCTCGAATTAATAATAAGGCAACTGTACATGCTGCTGCAGTGGATCAAAGTCATGGTTCCTTAACACTCAGGCCACTGCAGCTCAGTTAAACCTTTGCAATGGCTCTTGTGCTGCAGAATCAATCAGATGTCAGGGGCTTAAGGTAAGTGCAGTAGCATGGAATTGGCTGTTACATGTGTCTTAAGCAGCAGCCGCCAGCATTAGGTCCATCTATACAGCTCCCCTGTCTGGCCCCACCACCTGGATGGGACATTACTAAGTCAATAGACAGAGGGATAAATAATTCATTCTGTTCTCTAATGATAAGGCATTTAAGAATATGTATGTTTTTGCATGTATGCAAATATGTGCTATATGATTATAACCAGGTTCGGCAAGCCCATTAGACAAATTTGCCTGGCAATAATAGTGGGCCAGTGGCAATAATAAGATCAATTCCTCCTCCCCGCCGCCCTCCATGACCTTCTCAGAAAGTTCTGGGCCTCACAATTCAGACTTCCCTGTATTAACATTTTAACCACTCAAATGAACAGGAATCCACCTGACAAAGTCTACCCTCAGTTTTCCAGATGTAGGTACTGTAAACTCCACTTACATACTCATTCCAGTCCCTGTTACAAGTGTCATACATTTTAAAACTGAATTGGTCAAAATGTGTTCTGATTGAATGACTCATGAATTACTCATGTACCTCTTACTGGCAGTCACCCCTAGGGAAAATGAACAAGTAGTAAATGTGGAATATGTCCTTGGAACAGATTTGCATGTTTATGCAGTGTGGACACATAAAACCAGCACACTCTGAAAGTCCTGTGCCCTAAGGCATTATAGATAAGTACAAAATATTTACTTATTAAGAAAAGGTGTTTAATTCCTGTGGTTTTACGTGATGCACTATTGTAAAGTGTTTCTAATGCTTCCTATTTGTTTCTCTAATATCCAGATATAATTACATTCTTAAGGGGCACAATATACGCTACTATGTCATCCATTATGAAGCTTATGCCATGAAAACACAGAAGGACTTTCTCAGAAATACATTGGGAGAGAGCCCTAATAGTCATTTTAATAGGGTTCTAAAGTCTGTGGAAATCCTTCATTCCAATGTACAGTGCTGGTAATTGGATTTCGAGTGCAGTGAACCGTCATTTTGGATAACCTATTATGTCCATCAAGGCTATAGTAGTAAGGTACCCCTTAATTTACTGATCCTAAGACTATAATGTTTGACATCTTTTAGGATAGATGCCATAAACTGTATTAATCATAACCTTCTCTAAGAGTCTTCCACTGTGATTTTGGAATTGTGTGCATAGGATATATATTTTGACTTACCTATGTGTCAGAATAACAGTGAGAACGAGAGGACAGGAATGGTCTCTGTTATATGTCACGGTCACTATTTGTATTATATGTGTCATATAGCACCTAAAAATGGGAATTCTAAATAGAGTTTTTGAAAGACACATATGATGTCCCATTAAAAGTAATGACTAATACTTGCATTGAGTTCATCAGCTCTAACGTGAACAGAAAAACCCCCTTTGCAAAACTATATGAAACAAAAAATATGGAATAATATTTGAAATAATGAGTTAAGCTGAAAAGATTGCTATAATTATGTACATTAAACATAGAGGCTACAGAACCCTACCTTCACTGCACAGATCACTAAACTGCCACCCAAAGTGCTGATTAGCATGGCTAACCCCATCTATAGTCATCCAACTTGTCTTCCCCATATAGAAAATCAAATGTATGAGACAAGGTTCAAACATTTAGCGAGAGTAACAACTTGCACACGCAAGCGCTGTTACTAGTTTGGGGACTTGCGAAAACCCCTTAACATTATTTAGTCTGGATCTGGTACTAACTCTGATTTAACCCTACAGTGGTTACAGTTCAGGGGTCTATATACTATGATAGAAGGGAGAATTCCCTTTATCTGTTCTGTGAAACCTGACAAGGTCTTTCTTGGCAATGCCATCAGCTACAGACCCATTTCTATTTTAGGTATGCATAACTGGAATCTATATATGCACACAAGAGGTGTGTCTCCCTGTTTACTCTATAACTGGCACCACTTCAAGATGGAGTCAGTGAATGAGCTGTGATCATGGTCAAATGTACCACAAAATCTGACAGCCTTCATTCTGGCCACACCTTCTGGTTTAAATGTTGATGAGTTTTATTCCCATTTCTTTTGGGTTCTGCGTGTTTCACAATATAATAGTTGCTTTCTGTAAGAACGTTCTGCCTTTCTTATTTTGTCCATGCATTGACAGTCGACAGCAAGAATCTACCGAAAGCTATGCTTCTTCCTCTTGGATTGAAAACATTGGGATGATATGACAGCACATCTGCAAAATGTCACACATTCGCTGTGACAGGCATTTGCTGTCCTATCAAATTTTCCTGAACGTCTCATAAAATGCCACTCAGGCGAGATGATGTCAAAGTGCTCCAAATATATTCTGCTCTTTTCACTGGGCAGCCTACATTAGCCAGGGAAAATCACACCTCTAAAAAATGCTATTTGTACTACAATTCTACTTTATGCAGGCAAATCCTAATATCTCCATCATAACTGTTACCTTATACAAACATTACACCACACATGGTATTCCAGCGGCTGGGAATGGCTAACAATCCGAACTGGGAATCCATAACAAAGGTTGCACCCTCTTCATCTATCATTAAAATGAGAATTTGCTAATGGAATTAAATATTTGTGAATATACTTAGCAAAACTTCCAGTTGAGTATCTACACTATATTTATCATTGCGACATGTGACAGGACCACTGCACGTTCACGGGGTAAGATGATAAATTTGACAGGTTATTTATTAAGCAGCAGCTTAATATACAACCAAAATCATATCAGGAAAGTGATATATTCATGACTGATGTATACGCTATATCATGTATTATACATAATGCTTTGCTTGCCCATGTAGACACTTTAGGAAATGCATTTTTCTTCCACTACAGCTGCAATGTGGTAACTATATACAGATTGGGCAACAGTCTAAAATAGTTACCAGGGACATAATGCTGATGAGATGTTTCACCTTTCCTCATCCGTCAGCGCTGCAGTTTATATATAGCCAGAAGTGTGTGGAAGCTACTGAATCAATCAGAGGAATTAAATGTATTGCATTATATATATATATATATATATATATATATATATATATATATACCAATGTGCAGACTCCATTTTGTGTGTTTGTATATATATATATATATATATATATTGTATTAAATACTATCCAAAACTAGATCAACTAAATATATACAGCTTGGAGAGGGGAGAGGGGTGATATGAGAGCAGCTTTCACATATATCAAGGGATGTCACCAGGTGCAGGAGGGGGACATTTTTCATAGAAAGAGGTATAATAGAACGCGAGGTCATGCGTATAAGCTGGAGGGTGGTAGGTTCAGGGGAAATGTGTGGAAGTATTACTTCACTGAAAGGGTAGTGGATAAGTGGAATAGCCTCCCATCAGAAGTGGTGGCGGCTAATACTACAGAACAGTGTAAGCATGCTTGGGATAAATATAAGAGTATTCTAAATCTCAAACAAAATAGAGAATAACATGATGTCAGTATAGTTTTAAATACACAATGGGGCAGACTGGATGGGCCACATGGCTCTTATCTGCCGTAACTTTCTATGTTTCTATGTAACTATAAAAGGTTTTATAATAAGTTTCTCATTCTTTGTTTTTTTTTTTTTATTAAAGAAGAAAAGTTCAATAGATGAGAAAGAAAATAAAAACGGACCATATCCAGATCATGTCATAGAACAGCCTAATTACTCAGTCTGCATATATATGTACATGGCATTTACACACTGGAATGCAACATGATCATCCCTCTCCATAGTCATGGCAGGATAACCACCATATGCATAGGCGTCCCTAGGCATAGCTCAGGTAGGTGGCAACCTAGGGCCCTGGCAAATCAGGCATGCTGCCAACTCCACAACAGAGGTGATTGTCAGTGCAGCTGGTTCTGCAGTGTCTTCAAAGGAATAACACTTTCAGTAATTGGAGTGGGGGGGCAATTACCGGTGGCGGTGGGACCGATCTAATTTTTCTACCTAGGGATCTGCAAAGCCTAGGATCACCTCTGACCATATATATAGGGTTGCACAGTAAGGTCTTGGTTAAGCACTTTTAAACATTTCCTCCGATGTGTTTAGTATGTACAACATTATGATATCATAATGGAATGCTGTAACGCAGGTGTCTTTCAAAATAATTGTGGACGCACTGTACAGTTAATTATAATAACAGATTCCCTTGTGTGCCACCCAGTGATAAAAATGGCACCGTGGACCAGATCCAGGCCTTCATTTAGTAAAGGTCTTGAAAAGCAGCATTACAAGCCCCCTCAGACATTAGTAATGGGTAGTCCATTTTCTCCTGGGATAGGTGTTTCCAGCACTGATATAAAGAAGAGACATATCTAAAATAAATGCCTGCTCAAGGGACATGCTAGAATACTTGTGACAGGTTTGCAGCCAGTCCTGAATGATGTAAAATGACTGTCATAGCCTAACATCTTCAGATTAGGAACATTTACATTTACATTCACTTGGCTCTGTTGTAGTGTATAAAGAGCCATTCTGGATTTCTTTCCTTGCCAATAATATATATCACAGAGCAGGTGGTCATCACTTGGTGGTAGGAATAATAGGAAGCATCTGGAGCGGATAGAACCATTCTGGAAATTGTCGCAGTAATAAGGGGCAGTATATTAAAACTATACAGTAAGTGGTTACTTTTTGTATAACATAGAGCCAGGTATGTTAACAAAGTGCAGCCCACCTAATTGTCTATACCAGAGAAGGGTCCCAGACATGAGGCTGTTGATATCATTAATGACAAATCCCAACCACTTACCAAACTCTGATATAATGTCCATGTAGCAACAGATCATATGCAAAAAGCAAAATCTATGGTTTCTATTTTCATGCATAACTTTAACATACGTAACTATGATGTAGATTTCAGCATCAGAAGCAGAGGGTCCAAGGCCAAATGAAATAGAGGTGGAGGTGCCTCATTCCCTGCAAATATACTGATTTTACATTTACCACAGAAATAACTGCCCCCACCAAGTATTTGCCTTTATATGGACACGAAGGATGTTCAACAGTCAATTTGCTATCATTTCGTTAACGTCCTGATCAGTGGTCGAAGTGGAAACTTAGAAGTGGTGGTATGGACATTCAAAAGTGGCGGTATGAAAAACTGAAAATAATGGAAGTCAATGGAAATTTGTAGTATTTCAATTACATCAGTGGAAGAAGTGCCGGTATGACATACCCCCGTATACCCCCCCACTTCGAGCCCTGGTCCTGATAAGATGTAACAAAATGTCTAGTTTTTTTTTAACAAAATGGTAATATTTTAAATAAGAGCTTGGTTGAACGTAGGGTATTAAGGGATATGCGTGTGTATGGTACTGAACAGGGATGTTAGTAATAGTGAACCAGATGCAGACTTGAAGGTAAGAGCATAAAGTCACCCCCGGGTAAAACATGTAGAATATATTATCCAGGTGTAATTGCTGAATGGCAGGGGAGGTATAATGAGGGTTATTATTTGCATGCAGGGAGAATACATTGATTTTGCTTAATGTAAACAGATACTGACCAGCGTTACCGTAATGCTGGCCATCCACTTGTGTGATCATTGTGGAGATTTACATTGTATGTGCTAAATGCAACAGGAAATATCTTGCAATTTACCTGCAGCAGTCAGCGATGCGATGTGGACTGGTGGAAGCGTGCATGGCATCATCGCACCCCTATCCCACAGGTGGATGGCCAGCATTGCACTGTTATTTAGACTTGGGCTTGGAAACATCACCCTCATGTCTAATACTTTTTGAAGCAGATAAAAGTCATCTCCCCTACAATTCAACATGGTTTTACCCAGGTGTAGTTTTTTATCTAACTTTCAAGTCAAGGATCTGGTCCAGTCTCATATCAGGTTTTAACATTTTAAAGAACTCTGCCCAATACCCATCAGGGAACTTATGTTATGTTCAATTGAAATAACTATATCAAGGTCCTCCTCAGCAATGCCTACATCTAACAATTATTTTTGTTTGAGCACCTGTGTTGGGGGCAGGTCAGTACATCATAGCTGCGTATGATTTGGTATAATTGTCTATATATTACTGCTGTGTAGCTAAGAGGGTAGTACAATTTACATTTATATTTGTATTTATTTTTTCTAGAATGCTTTGGGATTCTATATTCATGTAATGTAATAATGTTTTAACTCTTGAAGTGTACATAGAGAAATACCTTACTTTTTAGGCCTTTTCACATGACAGAATTTTCTTTCTCTAAGAAAAAAAGCAATACAGAGCAGGCAGAGAAGTCCTATGGGGTCAGGTGAACCAGAGATGACAAGAAAGACATTCAAAGACATTCAATCATGTAGAGTCTGACTTGTGTTTGACATAAATAAATTAAATGAATTGATGATACCATCATTCATCAATAAGAAATAAAGGAGTGTGTTTTCCCATGACATTGCTATGTGCTAAGGTAACTTTATATTCCCAAACCAATACTTAGAGCACCACTGACAAAATATACACTATAAGTCTGTAATACAATATTCCATCTCATGAGTAGAAAATGTATTGTGTATCTATTGCAGGGTGACCTTGTGCCATTCACAAGGTCAAATTGTGCACCAAGCAACTCAATCATGTTATTATACAACTATAATAACATATTCAGTGATCAAACAATATTGCATCTGGATTGGAAATGGAATCTCAGACTATGCACCTACTGTATGCTCCTTTGTACTTATACTATATATAGTCAGAAATACATTGATTGTGATTATTCTGTTGACAAAGGGTGGTATGTTTACCATGTACCTGCTCTGTCCCGAGACTTCCTCACTGCAGATCACAGCTAATCAGAGTTTCTTCATACCATCCATCATCTTCTGGGTTTTATACACGGGAGACGTGCCCATTGTTTGGGAAAAAGACCTCGCCATAATTACAGTATACCTTTTAGGGCACCAGTATTCCAAAATCTAGTTTATCACAGCAAAGCACATCAACTTAGAGTGACAAGCTATTTCTATGCTTCAGTCTGGAAATGTCAAGCTAGTTATTTTGTGAACTAGAAAGGTAATTGATGTTAGTTTATGGTTTCTTTATATAAAAATGTTGGTTTGTTTTGTGGTCATAGCACTATGGAATAGAGAATTAATCCAAATGATTTCACAATTAATTGTAAACCAAATGTTATTGATTTTATTTCGTACAAATGTTATTAGCTTAGACTAAATCTACTCTGTGTTCAGAAGATAAACCATTGCATTAACAAATAATCATTCTTATTATTAATAATAATAATAATAATTTATGTGGCCAGTTCCAATATTACAGACATGTTTAGACTCTAATCTAATCTAATTTTACTACTGATGACAAATCTAAGCCTAAAACCAGAGAAGTCATGGCCTATGGGCCAATTAAAAAAAATCTTGTTCACATAACAAACCTTTAAATAACAACTGTGCTTTTCCACATGATTATCTCTCAATCCAACACATATTGTGAATTCAATTCATATGAAAGATTTTCTCTGTCTCTTTTTCTTAAGATGTGTGAAAACACGTGGGATATGAAAGCACATGTGTAATGCAGTGTCAGATGGCTATGGGTTATTGTGCATGGACCTGATCCAGACCTTCACTGATATTGACCTTTTACAGGGGTCCACATCCTACAAATTCAAATCTGTAAAGGTTTGTGATAGTGAGCACTTAATATTTTCACCCTGTCACAATGTAAAATAAAATCAAATCTGTATGCAGAACTCTATCCTGAAATGTGACTCTTGTCAAAAAGGGTATTTTCCAATCCTAATGTGTTAAAATCTGGATCCAGTACATTGTCCCTACTGCATACCTTCCAGCTGATTTCAGCGGGACAGTCCCGCTTCTGGGTCCCGATAAGGGGACAAATTGATAGGCAATAAAGTTTTTTTTCATTTACTCTAATTAAAAGTTAAAATTTGGGTGGGGCTTGGCCAAATTCAGGGTGGGACTTGTTTGCCCTTGTTTTCAGATCCCAAAATGTTGGGAGCTAGGCCTACTATAAAATTATAAAGAAGGTGACAACAGACCGATATACAAATAAATGTTAGTATATCTGACAGTGCTAGTTAGCTCTTGAGATATCATAACTTACTAGATCAAATTTTTTCAAAATGTCTTTCATACTCTTTTGTTTTCTTTAGTTATAATTGCATGGAACAGTTAGAGAAACGCAGGAGGAGAAACACATAAAGTAACATTATCATATTGAATTTTTCTTGTGACCTTATTGCAAAATAAACTTGAGCTGAGAAACAAGGGTGTATAAGAATGCAAAGGCAATTGTCGAAGATGTAGTAATTCCTGAATTAACCGAAGCTAGCACTTCCATTATAAAGTTAAATATTCCTCTGCGTGACGGCTCTTGAGAGTCAAACTTTGACCTCAAAGCAGCATGTTAAGAGGTATTGTTTCAGAATTTGTAAATGATTGGATAGCTTTCTATGTGTAGCTAAAGGGAAATAATGATGATCAGTCCAGAGAACACTCAGCGAGGTCAATGAATGTATTAACTTGCGTACGCCAGCCAAAATCCTGAGTCATTAGTACATACACAGCGATACAGGCAAGTAATGTTGACTTGCTGATCAAAGCAGTGAAACACAGCGATTGGCATCTGATTCACAGGAAACATTTTTAATAGTGTTTGAATATAATTGTAAAATAGAATCATAAAAGAAAGTAAAGCTTAATGGATTCTATGTCAGGAAAAAATATTTCCACAAGGGAACCAAATGCCTTGTGCATCCCTCTACTCCAGATACCATATCAGTCATGGGAATTAGACCCTTGCCAGTACTTACAGTTATAAACGGGCAATCCATGGGTTGGACACAATTGCTTCATACTGTTCGCATTCACAGTAATGAAAATTCATTGAATGTTAAATGTTTAGAAACAGAATACTGTAGTAATTTACCTAGAAATTTTCATTATATTGCCAACTGTTTTTGATGGTCTCTAGATACATAGAAAAAATAAATTCAACACAATTTCAAAATGGGCATGTGTCAAACATAAGTTATTAATTACCAGGCATCCTCAGCCTGCAAACCTTGATTAGATAATAGTACATCTGAGGCCACCTCACCACAATGCAGCTTGGCAAAAATGATAATGGTAATCAGTGGTCAAAGTGGAAACTTAGAAGCCGAGGTATGGACATTTAGAAGTGGCATTATGGAAACACAAACTATAATAGAAGTTAAATAGAGATTTGAAGTTTTTCAGTTACACAAGTGGGAGAATTGCCAGTATGGTATACCCTTGTATATACAGAAACTACTGTGTTTCTATAGGAAGGCAAGATGTGTGATTGTTTGTGTGTTTGGGGGCATTCTGCAAATGTGCCAAATGGAAGATCCCAACATGCTAAGTATTTTTATTAGCGCCCAGTAATTTCCACCATAGGTGCAAACTGGCATCCTTACTTTAGGACAACATAGCAATAGTAACCTGCATCCAGGTTAGGGAAAGGACCATTACCTCATGAAGCCTATACAGATATAAAGACAATTTATTACAAAATTTGCATCGCTCATAACAGTCCATGTTTGTGCAGGAGAATTATATTTATTGAAAAAAAAAAACACAAAACAAAACACATCCACTATGTAATAAAATAGGAATGAACTGCGGGAACAGTTCTTAAGATTACCTGTTAATTCAAAATACAAACCCCACCCCCCCCCCCAAATACGTAGGATTTTCTTAATGATTGTTTAGATATATGATGCTCGACTCAAGAAAACCTGATTTCACAACAATTCATTTACAGTGTGATAATAGTCTACTTTAGTTCTTTCCATGTATTTTAATTAATAACCTGGACAGAACAAGCCAATTGACGTTGATAAATATCTTTAACTTTAGTTAGTTAATGAATTCATTTCAGGTTACTGTAGATACAAAATAAATGGAGAAAACCGAAGGAGGGAAATTGCACACTGTGAAAGCTACAGGTTCCTTAATAATGAGTGTTTTAAAGACTTGGAAAATCATAGACAATGTTAGTAAAAAGTACATTCCATTACATCTGAAGAAACGTAACGGATTAAAATATGAATTGGTATATCGATGTATGGTTACATGGATGCCTCATTCATATTAGTATACATTCTGTATAAAGCTTTTATACTGTGTCCAGGTTAATATGCATAAGGGACAGTAAAGAAGTCATGTTGAGAGGTGTTCCGAAAACATGGTGTTACTCATAAGAACCTGATTCATTTTCCATAGCAAAAATATCTGATGGACAAAACGGTGCAGTTGGGAGCTGCATTGTGCTCAGTGAGCATGTTATTGGCTTCACGCACAGTCACAGTGAACAGGATTATGTGCTGTAGAGAATTTATTAATATGCACCTTTTGTTCCTTATTGTTACTGTTTCTGTCATGAACCACAGGAGAAATTACAAATACATTTTATATTTCTGGCTACTTGCTTTTACTAGATTTTCTGAGTGATCTGTGACTTTGGGCCAGATTCAGCTTTTCACTCTCATGACTTACACTCATGAGTTACACTCTCATGGGCAAAACCATGTTGAATTGCAGGGGAGGTAGATTTAATTAGTTGCAATC